>JAJJMA010296375.1:0-21408 GCA_023529015.1 Papaver nudicaule
CCCATCAGTTAGCGTAAGATTACGCTCCAGAAAGACCGCCAAGAATTGGTGAGATTGTTGTTGAAGACACAAGTGATGAACCCCCTGATCGATCTGTTTAAAAATGACCTGGCCATAGTAGATACTGAAACCTAAAACTAGTTCTGGATGAACCTTCACACACCGACCCCACTTATCTACAGACTACCCCGATGTTTTATTTCCGGACGACCCTGAGACTAGTAACTCGTAACCATGCGTGGGATCACGCAATTTAGAACTATCAATGGTTGGTCAGGCCATTAACAGTTCACACCCCAGCAAATCATTTTACCTGCGAGAGTTGGATTCCACCAAACAATCGCATTTCGTTTTCTAGGAACTGCCAAACAGGAACCCGGTATAAACCCACTTCTTTTTCCCCACGTGGTACTGGATTATAACCTCACAACTTAAATGGTTTATCTGTATTCCCTTACGTCGTTGGTAACCACATGAGGCATAATCTAGACTAAGTTGTTGAAGAAGCTTCGGGTTTGTCCTGTGTGTCGACACATGTCCTAAAATTGTCATTAGGAGTTGAACACGTTTTGTCTTTTCCTTCTCTAGTCAATGAAGATGATTGAGCAAATCCCATTAGTTAACAAATTAACTACTGGAACATCAGTAGTCGACCAATTATTATTATTATTATTAAAATTGTCATTAGGAGTTAAAATTGTCATGGAAATCCACATGGGAAGTGCATCAGTCTTGAGTGTTTTGTCCTACACTGACCTTTTCGATTCACATGACGCATGGTGTTATTTCCACGTGTGTGACTTGTTTCCCAGCATTGAAACATGTTTTTCTTGGGGACCACCTTAGTGAAAAGACGAGGGTACCGAGTACACCACCAATTCTTTTCGTTTGCGGAACAAAATATATAGATTACAAATAACGAAGCAGTACACAAAACAAGAAATCACACGCACAAGATTTTTGTTAACGAGGAAACTACAAACTCGTAGTAAAACCCCGGGACCTCGTCCAGTTTGAATACTCTTAAAAATTAAGCCGCCAACACACCTACTCTCAGACTTCGGACTAGCTGGTGCAGACAATATGACCCTAATACGACTATTAGTCACAAAGATTTTCCCTCAGTATTCCTACGCCTCCAACCACAACAAGATGGTCACACACATGTAATCCCCTACGTAAACAAACGCCCGTTACTGTCTTACGCAAGAGTTGCCTCACAGCCCGTCGCGAGGACTATCGCTACCCGACCTCCAATCGGACGATTACAACCTTATGTACAACAACCAAATAGCGGCAGGTCAAATCGCTAGATGATATCCTTGGTAACTAACAGATATTTCACCGAAGTCTTTTCACACCAAGAGCGAGGATATTAAGTTTACTTAGGCAATAAACACCTCGATATATCGATCAAGGTTTCAAAACCTAAACTCCCGAAAGAGTAACCTTGTCGTCCCAGTTGGAATCAAGTAGATAGCTGTAGCAAGTACGTAATGATATGACCGTGAAGAACGATGTACCTGCAAAGAACAAATCCAATAACAACGATCTTGATTCCACTCAATATCTATAGTTTAGGCACACAAACCGAAAGCGGCTTGCTGACAAATCCAGGTTAATAGATAAAGAGTATGTTCTAATCACAACGATCTTGAGTGTCCTTATATCAGAAGAGAAGGACCTTAGAATAAACAAGATCGTTAGGTTTGATAGACGTGATAGAACAGAACACAAGTACAATACAAAGAAGACTAGTAAACATAAACTAGTTTCCCGTAAGAGGTACTTCTAGGCTTCTCGATCCCGAGAGAAGACTTTCACGCAATTCTAGACCGAGAGCAAAAGCTCAAAGGTAACTGAAAAGAAAAGCGGCAACACAAGCTAACAATTCCGAAGAAGAGCTTGGCCAAGGGGATTAAAGCTTTCAGGAGAGATACCACTCCTATTTATATTGACTAAGGCTTTAGCTTTGAAATGAGGCAAAGTTTAATTTCGAAAATTCCACAAAACACATTTACATAATAGTTCTGAAATTCCCATTTAGTCTCATATCATTTAATGAGAAATAATACTCTAGCATTTTACATTTAAGAAAAATATATTCCATAAAGAAAATATATTTTCGAAATATGTTTAGCCAAGAGCAATCAAAGCAAATAATATCTTAAGGTATATTTGGATATTTCTTATTAATTCGAAATATGGTGCTTACCAAATATGATCTCTGAGAAAGATCTCAATTCGAAAACGTGTCCTTAGTTTCGAAAATCTCCTTAGATATTATTACTTCCAAATGTCGTCACCAGCTTTATAATGTCGACATTAATTCCTTGGTATTGTGGGCTAACCAGACGAACCTAGGTGGAAGTGGGATCTGGTCCAACGTGGTTCAACGTTCCGCATAAACGCATCATAACAAACGTGGACAAAGCCTTGTGTGTTAAGCTTAAGTGAACACATTGGTTCAGACGTTCCGAATCACGCAAATATATATACCATTGGAAGTACGGTGCGAGATTCTACGAGTAACTAGCAAAATGTTAAATATCCAGAATTCTTGATTCCAATATAGATGTCATGTTAATGATATCCAAGAATTCAAATCAATACATCAAATGAATAATCAAATGAATATTTGATCAAGTAGTAAAGCATACGAAGATTTAATCACGTACAGTATTGATCCGTAATCATGTGTCCACTAACTAGAGCGACAACCATTTTCCAGATGATGACTCAATCCCACTTAGTTGTACATTGAAGATGAACGAATTCAAACTTCAAACCGAGAATACCAAACTCATTAATTCGTTGAAGCACAAATGAAAAATGTAGAGTTTGAACTTCGAAGATACGCATTCCGAGTCAACCTTATTCAGGTTTCGACACGGACGTCAGAAAAAAAAAAAAAAAAAAAAAAAAAAAAAAAAAAAAAAAAAAAAAAAGGTTCCCAAATCAAGTTTTCCATATAGCGAAACCTAAAGCTTGGTTTCGAAATCTAGATTCTGTTTAACAAAACCTTGTTTAAGGTTTCGAAACAAGAAACACATATTGAATTCTCTACAAATGTTTGGTGTTGAACTTGAGAGTCCATGTGGTCGAGAACAGTTTCACCATCACAGCTTTTTAGCCTCGACGCACAGGCATATATTTTCCGGTTCACAGAAACCTTTAGGAAACCCCAGGGTCTTTTCGACCTTTTAGATCTCACATGGTCAAGGCACATTGGCCTCGATTCTCAAGTCACTGTCAGCCACACAAATATAGTTTCGAATATGTTATATTTCATTGGTCACATTATTTAAGTTTCAGACCAATAGCTTATGAATGCGAAAACCAAATTATGGTTTCGAAATCAACGTCAAGTTTTATCAAAACCTACATTGAGGTTCAAACGTTGAAAATTCATAAGTTGAGATACACAAATATGGTTTCGGAATCCAGAAGTGAGATATGGCATACAAGATGTTCATATACAGAATCAAATGAATGATTCAGAACTTCAGAGTTCAGAGCCAAACCACGACGTCATATTCGAATCTCAGAAACAGCAGTATTTCGAGTCTACACAACATAAGTGTGAGTCACGATCTCTCTTACATTGGCTCATATAAATGTATGCAATCAATCCGACAGAGCCAGACTAGGTAAGAAGAGACACAATACTGTGATGGATCAAATCTCGTAGTACTACCGAGATAACATCACATTGTTATATCCAACTCGAAAAGGTTTTAGGAAAAACCTTTATATTAACTTAGAGACGGAGAAGAAAAGAAAACTCTAAGAAATATTGGAACGTCATAACTACACGCTAATACCACAAGTGGTAAAGCAGAGTTATCATAAGACACACTGATCACAAGTGATCAAGTCATAACGTAAAGCTCAAGCTGAGAGTTATGTTTATGTCTTTTGTAGCACAAGTGTAAAAGATAATGGAATCGCCTTATTTAGATTCACTAACCTGTCGAATGATGAAGCCGGATGTCTTCGTTTGATCATCAGTCTTTCTTCAACTCTTCAACCAGTGATTCTAAATCCTACCAAAATCTTCCACAACCTAAAGCTCTCTCTCACATGACTTCACCTAAATGTGGGTTGTTTAGCGGTCGAGTTTTGATCACTAAAGTTGACAACTAAGCTTGACATACCAACACTTAGTGAGGTTGACCGAGACATGCTCTAACAATCTCCCCCTTTGTCAATTTTAGTGACAAAAACTCTTTACATAGATGAACGAGAAATTTCAAACCTAAGTTCTACGCTTCGAGTTCTTCTACTTAGCTTGACATCACACCAATAGTACCTGCAAAATATGTCAGTCTGCAAACAAATATATGTACTATTGAAAAATACTGATAACCAATACACTTACTCCCCCTGAATGTAAGTTCGGATGTCTATCATTCTCCGACGTATTGTTATCACCTGTAGCACAACGCGAAACTACAGTGCTAGTAACATCAAGTGTTACTCCCCCTTAGTTCATGCTTTCATTCATTTTTCAATATACGCGCATGCATTTTTCTCCCCATATGACACTGCTTTGTCAAAGACCAAGCACTGACCGAAGTCAAGCTATCAATATTTCTCCCCCTTTTTGTCAAAAACAATTGACAAAGGGTCTCGAAAATATCTGGGTACGAGATAAATGCTCAAGTTCAGAGAACTCGATTCAACATATAAGAATGATCGCAATCACACGGGTCAACATTTAGACAAGTTACACAAAATATATATATATATATATGATAAGCTCAAGCAACCTGTCAGGAAATACAAAAGATATAAGCAGATAACAATTATATTCCCTATATATTCCACAACCACGCTCCCCTAAAGATATATTTCTATTAAGCGCAAGTTCACAAAAGAACTCTCCCCCGTTGGTTGTCATTCCCTCGGACATGAGAACAACTGAACAATCTTTACCAGAGAAAGACTTAGACTTGGTTTTGGTTTTTCGAACACGTCCGTAGTCATACTAGATTATACCAAAACCATTGCTTTATGCATATACTATAACTCCTAGTCAAAAAGACACAAGGATATCCAATAATATTGTGACTAGCATAAAATCCATATCCTCCTTACATAGTTATACTTATACCTGCAACACAAATGTTAGTACAAACATAACAACCACAAACATAAGGAGGCAAATGTTATCAAGATATTAAGACAATAAAGATCAGCTCCATGGGAGATAAAAGAATTATCTTGATAACCTGCAACATACATCCATAATAGATTCGGAAATATTAACTCAATGTTGCATTCGAAACTCACGTACTATTTAGGTTTTTCTGATTTTCTAGTTTTTATGTTTTTTCAGAAAATTGATTCGAAACAGAAAAAAAAAATGACACACTATTTACATTTTGAATATGAACAATTTTAATGGACACGGATGATTCCAATTGCCTTTCGCAGATTTTCAAATGTCTCACGTTTCAGTGGTTTAGTGAGAATATCTGCGAGTTGGCGTTCAGTGGGAACATATTCTAATTTGATTATATTATTTTCGGTAAGTTCCCTAATGAAATGAAATCTAATGTCTATATGTTTAGTGCGAGAATGTTCTACATGATTTTCTGTTAACTTTATTGCACTAGAATTGTCACACAAAACTGTCATCTGACCTACATCTATGCCATAATCTACTAACATTTGTTTCATCCATAGTAGTTGAGTACAGCATGCTCCAGCAGCAATATATTCAGCTTCACAAGTGGAGAGAGATTGGGAATTTTGCTTCTTACTGTGCCAGGCAACAAGATTTTGTCCGACATAAAAACATCCACCTGAGGTGCTTTTTCTGTCATCTTGACACCCAACCCAATCAGCATCTGAGCATGCAATGAGACAATTGTTTGAATTCTTCATAAAAGATAGACCAAAGTCTACAGTGCCTTTCACATAACGTATAATACGTTTAACAACCTTAAGATGCGATTCTTTAGGATCAACTTGATATCTGGCACATCATCCGACACTGAATGATATATCAGGTCTTGTGGATGTTAGATATAGCAAACTACCAATCATTGATCTATAAAGTTTCTGATCAACAAATTTCTCTTTTGGATCGGAGTGTAGTTTGGATCCTTCAGAAATAGGCGTGTTCATTGGTGAAACACTTTCTAATCCGAATTTTTTAACAAGGTTTCGTGCATACTTTTCTTGTTGGTTTTCAAATTAACTGGGTTGAAGAGGTTGGTGGAAGTGAGTATCAGAAGGTGGCCATGGCCATGAAAGGAAAATGAAGATGATTGAGCAAATCCCATTAGTTAACAAATTAACTATTGGAACATCAAAGAACTAAACTGAATCCAAACTCAGTAGTCAACCAATTATTATTATTATTATTATTATTATTATTATTATTATTATTATTATTATTATTATTATTATTATTATTATTTTTTAAAGAACATGAAGACCGACTAATATAGACTAAATCTAACCTCAGTAAGACAAGAGAACGAACACCTAGCATACAAACACCTAATACTAGATGGTATTAACAACTGAAAAAGAAGGGGTACCAAAATGCAACCAACTTTTCGTTTGGGTTCGTGAGTCTTATGGTAAGATATGGACGATCTCAAAAATCAATATCCAAATATGTGATAACCTGATCATAAATGATCAGTCCAAATGCAAGACAAGTCTTGGTAAATCCCTCAAAAGGATTGAGGACTAACTGCAGGTTATAATAACGTACTAGTTGTGTTTGTTTTAATTATATAATCAGAGACATAATACGGAAAGTAAAGCATACAAGACACCAAAGATTTTTTAACGAGGAAACTACAATTCAGTAGAAAAATCTCGGGACCTCGTCCAGATTGAACACCGCACAATACTAACTGTCTACAAACACTAGCCTACTATAAGACTTCGGTCTGGGATGTAGCAGAGACCAATTACACCATCCAAGCGAATCAGCTACTGTCGCCCTCCTTACGTCTCTTGTATCCCGCAAGACCCTACACACTTGATTACCGCAGCTGATGTCCTTTACAGGCCTAGGAGTTTCTTTAACCACTGTTAAAGGATTTTTGATAACTTTGGCTTTGCAACCTCTATTACCAGTTGTATGTTTCGAACCGTCCTCTTCAGTTTAACATATGAAAGTGACTTCCTTTGGATTTATCCAGGTCATACGGAAATCTAATTACAAGCTGGGGTTGACAAGTAAAACGAGTAAACTATGCCCAACTTGTCTCTACCTCAGCTGTGAAAAGAATCACCTACGAAATTACACAACCAGAGCTAACTAGGTCTTACAACACGAACATGCAGCCGTACGTTGCTTCAGTTAAAACCGTGTTGTAACGTATATGTTCTTGAATGACCTTATTGTAGAAGAGAAGGACCGTAGAATAAACAAGAACAAGATCAGGTTACCAAGGTTACAGGTTACTCCAATAAATACCTCTAAGGCAAATATCTACATGTGCTTCCCAACTCTCTAGAGAAGTCTTTATAGTCATTAGGTAAATCCCACAGAGGAACTGCTACCTAATAAATGATGACTACCACAACAAGATTACACCGAAGTGCAAAGAGTTTACGATCAATTCCATAGAGAATTTCATGTATGCTTGATGCTTGTGGTTTTCGTTCTTTAATCCTATATTTATAGCAATCAATAAGATAGGTTGTTTTGAGATAAAGCAACAGATTACTTGTGCTACAAGTTAGCTAGTGCCCGTATAAAACGTACCCGTTACTTAGCTTGCACACAAAGAAATCTAGGTTAATCTCATTTGGAAATCTTTTTAACATTTATTTGCCAAGTGGTTTGTAGCTCTTAACCACTTCAAGAAAGAGATCCAATGAAAATGAGAACACCATAATCTTATTGACTTATTGAGATTCGTTAGATGGACCACATACGATATTCTCGTGATAAGGATCAAGTCCAACTAAGATATAAGGAGTTATCTGTTAAACCCGCGTAATTATCCCGAAGATAACCACTAGACGGTTCTCGAAACGACTGGACTTGGAATCCAGGCCTAAAACATCAGATCTGATAATTCACGTGCATGTACGTGTACAAATCAACGTTTTGGAACTAAAGAGGAAAATCTGGAGCTCTTGTACGCGAACCAGTTCGCGAACCTGCCTCCAAATTAGGGTTTAACTGAATCTGCTCGAAGTACTTGGGTTGGGCCAATTTTCGTACTTAGACGTGTATACGTCTTGAGCTATAATCTATGACTCTGCTCTAGAGTACTCCTTAGATTCATTCATTCTCCTACATGTGATTTGCAAGCAAACCATTGCAATGGAAAGTGTGTTGAATCTATTTCATGTATCTTGTTAACTTAGTACACCGGGAAAGTATACCAACAGAACTCATGGTTATGTGGACAAGATAACAATCTCAATTGCTATAGTATCTCTACTAAAGTACCAGACTATTTTGAAAGATATAATAAGTAGAATATATAATGTCACAACTCCTACTAACCTTTTGTCGATGAAGAGTATATGTTGTCTTCTTGGTAATCTCTGTCTTTGTCTTCAAGGTCTCTACTACTTCGTCTATATCCCAATTCCGAAAACTGAACTCTAGTAGACTAAATCAAGAATAGTGTTTTGACATCTAAACTTGACATACCAACACTAATAGGTTTGATCGAGCAATGCTCTAACAACAACAAGGTTGAAACTAGTTGGGAATAAATTGAGAAAGGTGAACAGGGAAATCAGTTGACACAACTAGACTTTCCTCACCTCTCAAGCTCTTCGCCAAAACCAGCAGAGTTATTCACTCTAGAACAACAATTTAGAAGTAATCTTCCGTCATTGCAGCAGAAACGTTCCAAAAATCAACTGTGCAGACCAGGGAAATGAATAAGACAAAGGTATTGTGTGGAAGATCGGTGCTGGGCTGTGACTCACAAACTCCTATTCACGCACACTCTCTTAACTTCTCTCTCCTCTCGATGTTATCTTTAATTATGTCCAATGTTTGTTTATGGGAGTATTTTTTCATTAAACCTTCACCCTTTATTTTCTATCCTTATAAATTTATTTTAGCGGGACCCTATTTTAAAAACAATAAAGAGTACTTATATAATTATGAAACGAATTTGTCAATATCTTTTTGTTTATCCTCTATTCCATTTTTTTTTTGATAAAATAACGATATATCAAAACGAAAAAGGATGTACAAGGTAACATGACATGGCTGATCCAAAGAAGATCCCCAGAGTTACATCGCTAGAGTGTATCATGCATTCACAATGGTTTCCTATTTGAACAGTATTTGTCGCATCGACTAGCCGAAGAAGATGTGCTTCTTGTGGCTCCATAACTGTATGTTCAGCGTGACAGTTCGAATGCTGGGTGTCATTAGACGTTGCTTTGTTACCTTGACGATGAGCATCTCTCTCCATAATTCCCATTACGACATAAGGTAGCAATTTCCAGATTGTGAATTGCCTCTCATTGAACTTCGTTATCCTCCAAGATCTCAAGTGAGCTTCAACTGCGTCAAAGAAAACCCAATCAATGTTCCAAGCTTGTCAACAGTAACTCCAGATCTGCTTAGCTTTCTCACAATGGATGAACAAGTGAGCTGAAGTCTCAACTTCCTTGTCGCAAAGAATTCACAGATTTGATGCCAATGAAACTCCTCTCGACTGTAACATGCTTCGAGTAGGGATAATTTATGGATTTCCGTCCATATTAATAAAATCATAAAAGGGATGCAACTGTCTCTTAGAAGATGCTGAAATGTGCAGTTTGGATGTATATCCATCATCTTCTCGTATATTTTCTTCGCACTAAAGTCTCCAGTCAAGTTATCCTTTGTATGAGTGTCCAGCTGCACATTTCTTAGATCATGTTTGATTTCCAGCAAGTCTATATAATCTGCAGGGTCTAGTCTTCTCCAAAACTGGAAAATTCCAATTGTTTAAACTGTCTTCAAAGATACTTACATGTTTTCAAAGAGAGTCAATCTTGGATACTTGGTAACTAAAGCTCTTTTTTCTAGCCACCAGGCGTGCCAAAAAAAAAACGCAGACTTAACATTACCAATCTGGAATTTAGTTGTGGAGTAAAAATCACCCTTGACTCTCTCTATGTCGAACCATAAGCTAGTGGCGATAGTGTAAGATTAAGGAGAAGGCATGATATTGTTACTTTCTGACAATGTTTTTCGCAAATAATCTGACGTCAAAATGTAATTTTTCTCTTGCATATCTCCCATGCCATTTGGATAATAAACATCTGTCCACACACCTTATATTCCTTACACCCAAACCTCCCATGTTCTTTGCCGACAAACCTGCTTAAAAGAGACCCAACTCATATTCTTCTTCTCATCATCTTCTCCCCAAATAAACTTTCTCTTGATGCAAGTGATTATCTTCTCAACCTTTGTTGGAATATGAATTAGAGAAAGAAAACAAACTGGCAAGCTTGAAAAAGAGGATTCTAAAAGTGTTTGTGTCGGTATAAAATCTGCTAAGAGATCTTACACCCAACAACCGTTATGAGATTTCGTTAACAAAAGGTTTAAAGAGTTGATTTAGTATAAAACAAGGTATCGAGTATAAATAACTGACTACTTCGATGAGATTCAAACACCAAAATAACAAGTAAAGATCTGAGTATTCAGTAATGAAAAATATTTCTCCTGCTAATTCTACATGGATATTGTGCCCAAAGACATGTGGAGATCAATTACTAACCTAGTCTCACTCAAAGATCCCAAAGCTTATCTTAAAGAGAGGGGATACCGAGATATACCACCAACTTAAGGATTAAGTCATCAGTTTCATTTGAAGCATCTGCCATTAAGGCAATTTCTTCATGATCAAGTTCAAATGCATGTTGGTCAGACATATCATCGAACCGAGTTGAGAGAGCAATATCCCTTTTATGGTATTCCTTACTGGGGCATATGTCTTTCATGTGTCCAAAGCCTCGACACTTGAAACATTGCACATCAACAAGATCATCCTCATCCCGATCAGGATTAGGTTTCAATGCTGGTAAGGATCCTCTACTCCTGAATCGCCCGTCTCTTCTAGATCTGAGAAGATCTTTGAGTTGCTGTGTAATAAGAAACAGTTCAGTTTCCACTTCTTCATTGTCAAAGCATTCACACTCATCAGCCCATGACAATTTTTGTGGAGAAGAGGTGCACGGAGTGCTTACAGCTTCAAAAGCGATAGATTTCTTTTCATCTTTTCGCTCATGATCGAAGATATTTAGCTTAGCAATAAGGTCACTTCTTGTTATAGTTAAGTCGTGAACTTCTTGGATGGCATGTTTCTTTGACTCATACCTTGAGGGTAATGACCTCAGAATCTTACACACAATGTCCCTTTCCGGAATAACTTTTCCTAAGGTGTGACAGGCATTCGCTATCTCAGACAATTTGTGGTTAAATTCTTCAAAGGTATCATCCTCAAGCATTCGAAGGTTTTCCCAGTCAGACATGAGGTTCTGAAGTATAGCTTCTTTCTCTGCTGAATTCCCTTCGAACACGGTTCTCACTGTATGAATGATAGCGTTCAGCCCATCATAGTTTTGCTTGGCGGCTTGACTTTCCACGTCAGTATATTCGCCAATGTCTTTGGGGACAGACTCACTTCCTACCAGGATAGTTGGAGGTGTGTATCCCTTTTCGACATAGACCCACGTTTTGAAATCCCGAGCTTACAAAAACGATCTCATAGCAGTTTTCCACCATAGGTAATTTGTGCCATCAAACTTTGGTGGTACGTTACAAGCTCTTATGCTTTGCTCCAAAACTCAACAGCCGCGATAAACACAGGCAGTTACGCCTTTAATGTGTTTACCGACTCTGATACCAATTGAAAAAGCAGGGGTACCGAAATACAACCAACTTTTCGTTTGGGCTCGTGAGTCTTATGGTAAGATATGGACGATCTCAAAAATCAATATCCAAATCTGATAACCGGACTGGGATCACAAGTGATCGGTCCAACTCAAGATAAATCTTGGCAAATCCCCTGGATGGATTATGGACCAACTCGACGGTTATTAATAACGTACTTCTTGTGTTTGCTTTAATTATATAATCATAGAATATAATGCGGAAAGTAAAGCACACAAGACACCAGCGATTTATTTAAAGAGGAAACTACGACCTATAGAAAAACCTCGGGACCTCGTCCAAATTGAACACAACAGAATACTAACTGTCTACAAACACTAGCATACTATAAGACTTCGGTCTGGGATGTAGCAGAGACCAACTCAAACCCTCCAAACGAATTGGCTATTGTCGCACTCCTTACGTCTCTAGATCCCTCACAGATCGTCATGCACTTGATTCCCCTAGTCGACGTGCGTTACAGGCCTAGGAGTTGCTTTAACCGCTGTTAAAGGCTTATGTCAATAATTCTGGCTTTGCAACCTCAATTATCAACAGTATGTTTGAACTGTCCTCTTCAGTTTGACATACACAAAGTGACTTCCTTCGGATTGCTCCAGGTCATACGAAAATCTACTTACAAGCAGGGGCTGACAAGTAAACCGTGTAAACTATGCGCAACTTGTCTCTACCTCAGTTGTAAAAAGAATCACTTAAGAAACTTATACAACTGGAGCTAACTAGGTCTTACAACACCGAGTGCAGCCGTGCGTTGCTTCCTTTCAACCTTGTATGTAACGTATCAGTTATTGAATAGCCTTAGTGCAAAAGAGAAGGACTATAGAATAGACAAGAACGTGATCAGGTTACCAAGGTTACAGGTTAATCTGATAACAACCACAGAGGTACGTTATCTCCTACCTGTGCTTCCCAACTATCAAGAGAAGTCTTTATAGTCGTTAGTTAAATCCCACAGAGGAACTGCTACCTAATAGAGGATGACTATACCACAACAAGCTTACACCTAAGTGTAAAGAGTTTACGATCAATTTCACAGAGAAACTTCATGTATGCTTGATGCTTGTGGTTTTTGTTTTTTAACCCTCTATTTATAACACTCAATAAGATAGGTTGCTTAGGAATAAAACAACTAGTTACTTGGCCTACAAGTTATCAAGTGCATGTACGTGTAAACGAACCCGTTACTTAGCTTGCACACAAAGAAACCCTAGATTTATCTAAATTGGAAATCTTTAAACATTTATCTGCCAAGTGTTTTGTTAGCTCACAAACACTTCAAGATAGAGATCCAACAGACCAGAGATAATCTTTATCTTATTGACACATTGAGATTCGTTAGATGGACCACAAGATATTCTGATAAGCACAAGTCCAACTAAGAGATAAGGAGTCAGAAGTTTAACCCGCGTGAAATTCCAGAAGAATATCTACGTGGACGGTTCGGGAATCGTCCTTCTGAATTCCGGCCAAATTCATCGAATTTGTGGTTCACGTACATGTACGTGTACAAATTGATGTTTTGGAACTCAGGAGTGAAATCCGGAGTCACTGTTCACGAACCGGTTTGTGAACCGCAGTCGGTCAAAATTAGGGTTTAACTGGATCCGCTGGATGTTCTTGGCTGGGCCAGTACTTAGAAATGTTATTACGCCCTCAGCTATAATCCACTGTACTCTGCTCTAGAGTACTCCTTTAGATTCATCCGTTTCCTACATGTGATTTGCAAGCAAACCAATGCAATAGAAAGGGCATCAAATCTATCTCATTTATCTTGTAACCTTAGTATTGTGGGAACAAATACTAACATAACTCATGGTTATGTAGACAAGAATACAAAATCTCAATCGCTATAACACTACTAAAGTAGCCGACTATTTCGAAAGATAGAATAAGTAGAATAGAAAATTTTTCATAAAAGTCATAACTCCTACTAACCTTTTGTCGATGAAGAATATTCGATGTCTTCTTTATATGCACTGTCTTCGTCTTCAAGGTCTCTACTACTTTGTCTATATCCCAATTCCGAAATTTAAACTCTAGTAGGCTAAATCAAGAATTGTGTTTTGACACCTAAAATTGGCAACCAGCTTGACATACCAACGCTAGTGGGTTTGACCGGACACTGCCCTAACAAACACCAAAATAACAAGTAAAGATCTGAGTATTCATTAATGAAAAGTATTTCTCCTGCTAATTCTACATGGATATTGTGCTCAAAGACATGAGGAGATCAATTACTAACCTAGTCTCACTCAAAGGTCCCAAGGCTTATAAAAAAATCCAACCCCTACAACTGAGCTCGAGCTCCCCTTTTATAGATCAAATTACAAGTGGATTACAGCTAATACGACAAACCACACAATTGTGGGTGTGTCAGAAGTTGTCGAGTAAGTCGGTGCTCCTCGGGAGACTCTCGAGGAAAATTCTTATTTGGCAGTCCTTCGATCCCTTGCACGAGGTATCGTTCCTTCGATCATGTCCCTTTCTTCGTTGTTCCACTTGTCTTTGATGTGCTTTTTCTTCTCGTAGTGCTCTTTGGGTGACTGCAATTTCGATTTTATTCGGTGCTTCGAACTTCTTCTTCTCTTATGGTGATCCTTTCCTGGTACGCTGACACGTGGTTCAATGATTTTATGCCCCCATAGTGTTAGAAAATGGCATACCCCAAAAGCCTATCCATGATCTGCACACAAAGATCGAGTTTACGTCCCTTTCGAGCAGTTAACCCGGAAAATCAAATTATGTCCAAAATACAGAACATCTGATAATTAGTAACAACCATAGAGGAGAAATACAATTATAAAGAAATGACCCATAATAGGATACCACTGATAATTTATGATTCAAGGCTAACCACAAAAACAACAATATACATGAAGAATTAGAACTTCACAGTTGCAAAAAAATTTCTCATCAAGAATTTCAAGGTTCCCTGAACTGAAACCCTGAAAATTGGAAAACTTACAAATTTAACAAAGGTTTTGCGTGAAACAACATATTCGTCGTCTAGACTATTCCCCATGATCGTAGAAGCTCTAACACCAGCAGATTCATCATTCATAAACACTGAGAGACAATGCAAGAAATCAGAATATTGCCACTGGAAATATAGGGAATTTGAAGTACCAAGAGTTTTCTGTTTTCTAGACACTAAAAGTATAGTAAAGACTAACCATCAGAATGAAGAATATTTTTTGACTGCTCATACATCGTAAAATAAACCTGCAAACGAATAACTATCAGTTCAATGTTAATTAAAGAGAAGAAACGTGCGAAGATTCTAAGAACTGCCTCTAACATATATGTGTATTTCGTCCACTTCGATCACAAACTTGAGTAACAGGCCAGTAGCCCACTTCTTCAGTTTTGGTAAATCAATCTCTAAAACACCAAACAGTGCCTTAGAGGATTCTTGAAGCTCATCAGAACAATAAAAAAAAATTAAAGTAGGTATAGGTGTATTACATACGTGACAATATGTCCGGATGATTCAAATTAACGTGACACAGTTGCACCATAGCTGCTTTATCTTTTTCCTTTAGAAAAGGTACTTTTGAAAATGAGATGATAGCATGACTTGAAGGGTTACCTTATGCATAGTGGAGGGAGAAAACCTTTTCCTCGTACTTCGTGGATCTTTTTCTTGTACTTTGTTTCCTAAATTGTTGTCCCAACTTAATTAGTAGCCCTGCACATAGATCACAGAGTTAACTACAACGCCATTTCAATACTTCTGAAAATATCTGGAAGTGACTATGTATAAATTGAAGGTTTCCTTACACATAGGTACTAATTTAATGTTTCTAAAATACAACAACTTCTAGGATTATTTCTAGGTTTAATTGGGAACTGCAGCCTCTGAACAGCGCACCCAAGCTCTTCACAAAGTGCATAAGTCCTTTTCCTTTTTATCTCAACGTACTTGCCTTCGTGCAGGCCTTGTTGCACCTCTGCTACTATACAATAATTGTCATCTCGGAACCCTTCTATGGTAAGCTTAACTCCTCTTATCAATTTGCGCCGGCCCCTGTCATAGAATCATTCGTGTCTAGATCGATCATCAGAGTTACCTGCATTCCAACCCTTAGATGAAGCTATTGCTCCGGAACACCAATGAACTCAGATTTTTCGATGCAATCTGCAAGAACATTGCTGTCTTTTTGGCAAGCCAATTTTCAGCAAATCCCTGCTGTAAAAAGTTTGTTCTTGCATTTGTTCATCCTGGCCACGATGCAAACTCAGAGATTCACCATCTGCACCTGTTTCCTGCGTATCACATGAGACATTACATAATCATAATACGATTACATACAGATTTACATGTTTTGTATTTTAATCATATGCAAGTCATCTATTTAATCAATACACATGTAATATAAAATAGCAGAAAAGGAATCAGAGCAGTAGAAAGGTCACCTCGATTCCATAAAATTCACGTTGATCTGAACTTTCTTTGAACCTGAAAGGGAATTCATATACACGTGATCTATATACTGCAACCCAAAGACTGGCTTCGCCCCTTTGCCTATACTTGAACTGGGACAGACACTTTTTGCATTAACCCTATATGTTGTTCCAAGAAATGGCAATACATGTTCATATAAATGTTGTGCCTGTTTCGCATAGAGAGCACTCAACTTCTGCAAAACTCGCACTTTGAACTTTATTTTATCTTCGTCTGTACCTTACCTGTGTGGAAAATTTTCCATCAGCTCATATATTTTTATTTTTTTTTGTCAGTTGGTTGTCGATGCCTCTCATAACATAGGCGTTGATGCCTTTCATTATTCTTTTGCGGAGTACCTTTGTTGGTATCGAGAAATTATCAATCTTCTTGGGATTATAAAACTGGATTTTCAGCTCTTTGTGTGCGCGCAACAAACATTTCCGTTCATGCTTCCTTATATTCCTAGCTAATAGAAGTTCATCGTTCCTTGTATCTCCCATGGGACAAAAGAACTGCAGATTTTTCCAGTACGGCTCTTCCCACTCTATTCTGAATTGCTTGAACCACTGCCACAAATTCTTCTTGTTGTAGTCTTTTTAATTTTTATCACACCATTATGGGTGTTGGTATCTTTTCTAAGGTTCTGCATAGATTGTATACACCAAATACAGGTTATTGATTCCTCCCAACAACGTGGGGCGATGTTATATTTAACATCTTCAAAACGTGGAAATGGGATAGATTGGAACTTCTCATCTTCTAATCGAAGGCAACGATCGTATCATGATGTTGGGACAGCCAATGTAGAGCTCCATTTGCGTAGATACCTATTCCCTTTGGTGAATTCAGTTTTGATCTATGGATAATTTCTTTGTTTCTCCACTCAAAAACACCACCTACAATATAAACTTGAACATAGGCTTTCCTTATTCTTTGCTGTAAATTCTTCTAAGCCTAACAATCTTGTAGTCGTTGGTTGAATTAAAATAACCAACCCCACTTGCCATAGGCCATAACAAATCGTTGAATTCTTGGTTACTATCTAGCATGGTATATTTAGGCTGAGGAACATTTACAACTTCACCGGTCGTCGCAAACGTAGTGAGCAATCAAAGAGAGTATAAATAGCACAATGCGTACCACAATGGATTCAACGATTCAACCACAATGGATTTTTTGATCCTCAGCCTCAAGAATTCAAATCGTTGAATTCTTGGTTACTAACTACATTGCTAGGGCTGTCAACGGTACTTAACGAAACGGATATTGGTCATACCGTATCCGTTCCATTAATTTTTAACGGATATCCGTTATCCATTAATTATCCAACGGAAAGTAAAAATTCATACCATATCCGTTCCGTTAATATTAACGGATAACGGATAATATCCTTTAACTATCCGTTTCCTTAATATATTTAAATTCTATATAATACAAAAAAAGAATTTTGCAATCTTTTAATTTCAAAATAAAAAATCGCGATAGAAATAAAAATCCCAACAATTAAAAAAAAAAATCACAATAAACTAGTAGTAGTACTAGTAGACTACTTGTTCATAAAAGAAAAGGTAAAAAAGTAAAATTAAACAATGAATTAAAGAATATATTAAAGAATACTTGAATAACAACCTAAGATTTATATAAAATTACATAAAAACCCCTATTCTTAACGGACCGGATATTTAACGGAACGGATATAAGCTCTACCGTATCCGTTCCGTTAATATGCTATTATCCGTTAGTTAATGGTAACGGATATCCGTTCCAATAAATTCCGGATATTATCCAATATTAACGGAACGATACTGGACGGATAGCGGATAATCGGATATCCATTGACAGCCCTATACATTGCATGACCCAAGCATGAGATCTGTCTATCCGTACTCCAGAACAAACTTGCCACTGTGCATGTTAGGGTACCAACCCCAACCGGTCACAAGCCCATGGATAGAACTCAACATAATAAACCGGTCTGTTAGTTGAGGGGATCCAAGGGACTTATGAACTAGATATCATGACCCCCATAAGCCATGTGGGACTAAGGTCCTAACATCCCACCACGCTTCCAAACCCAACGTCCTCGTTGGCCCACTCTATCGACACTGACCCGATGATAGCCCTTTCCTTTTGGCGGCTTCATTCACCTATCAGTATTCAATGTGGTTCACACTATGCCCATACATAGGGTGCCCTTACATCTTAATCTAGCCTATAGGTCACCCCTTCCATGGAGCGGGCCTGGGTCATGGTGGCTGGCTCTGATGCCAAATGTTAGGGTACCAACCCCAACTGGTCACAAGCCCATAGATAGAACTCAACATAATAAACCGGTCTGTTAGTTGAGGGGATCCAAGGGACTTATGAACTAGATATCATGACCCCCATAAGCCATGTGGGACTAAGGTCCTAACAGTGCATCTTCTCAAGTCTATCATAAGAGTAATTGTAGGTCATCTTCCTACGAATAGGATCATATTGATTGCAATAATAAAGTTTTTTTTTGTTTACATCGGAATATGATTCAGCGAAAAGCAAATCTACCTTTTCAGTCTTGCTGTGGATGAGAAATCTCCATGTTTTGCATACCCGTTTGGCTTGCAAAGCTGTCTCAATTGGTAAACTGTGAAGTATGTCCTCTATGATATTTGTAGGAAGGTTCTCCATGTTGTTGTTGGAGTGGTTAATTACAGTTTCCGTCTCTACCTTACTTCTCGCTGAGAATTATGATACCCTAGCACAAACTGCAGCGTTCCATGATTCCATCTCCACCGGAGGAAACCGAATTAAGCCTTCCCAATAACAAAGCCTTCACAAAAAGCACCTCCAGTTTTGAAATATAACAAAGAACCTTCTTCGAATAAGAAAACCCTCAATTGTTTCAGTCAATCCTTGGAATTAGAAAAAACTATATATAAACTTTAATACATAATCTTTTTGCTGCATCAAGCAAGAACCCTAAAAACGCTGCAACACAACCAACACAGTTAGATGCAAGGACTTACATCAGATTAGCAAGTGGAATCTATGACCAAAATCACGGATATAAATTTCAAGGGTTTCTTCTGCGTGTGAAGAAAATCGTGAAAATTGCAGAGAAAGAAGGAGCAAAAAGAATAAGAGAGACTTGAGATTGTGCGATTTAGGGAAGGGTTTTAGGTTTCTCCAAAACACCATCAGATTTGACGGGCCCAATTACCTGGCGGGTGCAATTTTCCAGCCCAGAACCTCGAAATATTCTAATTGGTCGAGATACCAATGGTGGGACCGCGAGCTCTAATATTCGAGCTTGATGGGAGGATGAACGTGGGAGCTTTAAAAAGTACTCCTATTATATTATTAATTAATAATATTATTATTAATTAATATTTTGGTTGACACAACTAAACCACATAGTTTAATGAATTGCACCAGACTTAGAGCAAGGGCTATGGGGGTTTCAAAACGAAAGAGTGTGAGCAAATGGGCAAATTTACTTCCACTATGGGTAGAGAATGGGCCAATTTCATCCACGTTTTCCCCAAAGTCTATCATGTACTCTTTCATATGAAAGAGTGTGTGAAAGTGTAGTCTAAGCGCCTAAAGTTTAGCCGTTTCATCAAGTTTTACGCCAAACGTCAAAACATTGGCCGTTTTGAGAGAAAATGTAGCGGAGCACCAAAACATTAGCCGTTCCTTGAGTTAAGTAACCCAAACGGCATATGAAGAAGAGCCATTTGTAGTATAATTAATAGAGTAGGCCCCTTATCAAGAGAGTAGCCGTTTTTAATAAAGTAGGCCCCTTATCAAGAAGGCCAAATGCTTGCGTTTGTTTTTTGTGAAAAACCCATGGGAACGGCTAAACATTAGCCGTTCCATAAAAAAAAACAAATCAAAAAAAATGAAGCGGCTAAACTTGAGCCGTTTTTGTAACTTTTTTTCTTCAAGCATCAAAACATTTGCCGCTTAGACTCTTATTTTTTGCCCCCCATGGTCAGTTTTACACACTTTCGGTTAGTCTCTCTTTCAAAATGAAAGTAATAGAGTGCAAAAGCACTCTACCCATAGCCCTTGCTCTTAGCACGGTTTAAAACTCAAAAAGAAGATTCAAAACAAATACTGTAGTAGAGTTTTTTTTTTTTTTTTGAAAGTTAAATAGTAGAGTATATTCAAAACTACAATCGTACGGAGGATCAAATTTTGCCGTTCATTCATTTTGCCATAGAAACGTTAAGTAATATTTTGATATCATACCAACTTAAACTATTTTCGGGAATCCCTTCTACCAAGGCAAACTCTTATTGATAATTACGTAACTCTATTTCATAAAATTGGTAATGGATACAAGATTCTTGTCTCGCAAGTCCATTGGCCAATATTAGGTTGGCATGCACTAATATATTTAGTAGCCACCACCGTGTCCACCTCCACCACCATATCCTGAACCACCTCCGGCTCTTCCACCTCCAGCACCATATCCACCACCATGACCTCCCCCAGCGCCTCCACCGCCGACACCACCACCACCACCGTGTGCGCCTCCACCACCGGCTCCTCCACCTCCAGCACCATAACCACCACCATGAGCTCCCCCAGCGCCTCCACCGCCGACAACACCACCACCGTGTGCGCCTCCGGCACCATATCCTGAACCACCACCGGCTCCTCCACCTCCAGCACCATAACCACCACCATGAGCTCCTCCAGCGCCTCCACCGCCGACAACACCACCGCCGTGTGAACCTCCGGCACCATATCCTGAACCACCACCGGCTCCTCCACCTCCAGCACCATAACCACCACCATGAGCTCCTCCAGCGCCTCCACCGCCGACAACACCACCGCCGTGTGCACCTCCGGCACCATATCCTGAACCACCTCCACCTCCAGCGCCATAACCACCACCTTGAGCTCCCCCAGCGCCTCCACCGCCTACAACACCACCACCGTGTGCACCTCCAGCACCATAGCCTGAACTACCACCAGCTCCTCCACCATTTCCAGCACCATAACCCCCTAGACCACCAGCATGTGCTATATCGACACCATGGTCATCAACAAAGTTAGCTTCTTCCTCGAGATT
>JAJJMA010296378.1:0-10696 GCA_023529015.1 Papaver nudicaule
TCTTGTAGCTTCAAATGTATTTCTTCAAATGCAGCTCTCTCGTCGATGACCACTACGTCTAAATCAATTGCCTCATTAAAACCTCGCCAGGAAAACCCAAAGGGACAAAGCCTGAACTAAGGAAAAAGGGTGCAATATTAAGAATACTTAGAACGGAGTTAGACTCGCATATGTTGCCTCGTTAAAACCTTGACAAGGAAAACCCATTGGGACAAAACCTTGGTGAAGGAAAAAGAGTACAACGCGATAAATCCAGAAATACGCCTTTGCTCATGCTGAATAACATTCTTGCTTCTTGCTTGAAGTTGTTTTGCTTAACATACCATCATGTTCATTTCTTCGATTTCGATGCAGTTTAGTAGTATCAATCCAATCTTTAAGTCTTCAGCATTCAGCATATACGCCAGGTGTAGTTGTTTTCGCTGTCTATCTAAAACCTTGTCGAGTAATAAAAACCCTGTGGGAAAAACTAATCTCGATCGAAGGGAAAAAGAGTACAACACAGTTTCACATTTCGAATCAAAATATGTCGGTATCATATCCTTGGATCCTCCCCCTGATGTCGACATCTCCCCCTGATTTCATTCTGGGTAATCTCTAGACAGTTTCATTAGTCATGAGCTTTTCGAAAGTGAATATAGGCGATGACTTGTAAGTCTACCATGTCTTCCCCTGATTACTTTCGTTGAAGAATAGATTATTAATTCTTCATAATCAATAACTTTTTGATTGCACATTTGGTATTGTAGTTGTCTCATTAAAAACCTTGTTGAGTAGCAAAACCCCGTGGGAAAAAGTAACCTCGGTGAAGGAAAAAAGAGTACAACTTACCACTAGGTGCTCCCCCTGATGTAGGACAATTTGTTATGTACAATACATTCATGGGAGTTTGAACAACTTCTTTAGTCCAATACAGACAGACACTTCCTTTAGTCTTACGCAGTCATACAAGTTCTTTAGATCTCTGCAGTTTTGCAATCATGGGAGTCGGACAATTCCTTTAGTCCTATACTTTTCACATGTAATTATAGGAGTACAATACAATTTGCAATTGCATTAGAAGACTCTACTTGCGTCTCCATAGGGATAAGAACAAAACCCATGTCAATGGTTCCTTTTAGGTATCTAAAGATATTCTTGATACCATTCCAATGACGTTGCGTTAGCGCTGAGCTACATCTAGCCAACAAGTTCACTGAGAACGAGATATTTGGTCGAGTACATTGTGCTAAGTACAATAATGCGCCTATTGACTTAGGTAGGGATATTCATCTCCCAACACATCTCCATCACCTTTCTTTCACGAGATGGATCTTTACGTACATCTACAGTTCGACCAATCATGGGAGTGCTAGCCAGGTGCACTTTGTCCATATTGAATTGCCTGAATATCTTATGGGCATGTGCTGACTGGTGGATTAATATTCCACAAGCTCGATGTTCTATTTCAAGTCCTAGACACATCCGAGTTTTCCCAAGATCTTTCATCTCAATTTTGAATTTTAAATAGTTTGCGGTTTCTCTTACTTCGTCAAAAGTACCTACTATGTTCATATCGTCGACATAGAAAACTATAATTGCAAATCCGGAACTTGTTTCTTTTCAAAACACGCAAGGGCACAATTTATTATTTCTATATCCCTTCCAAATCAAATGATCACTTAGACGGGTATACCACATCCGTCCGGATTACTTTAATCCATAAAGTGAGCGTTTCAACTTAATTGCAAACGCACTCCGTGGTTTAGAGTTACTTGATTTTGGGTAATGGAAGGCCATCTGGCACTTTCATGAATATCTCTGTATCAAGATCCCCATAGAGATATTATGTAACCACTTTCATAAGTAGCATTTCTAATCCTTCTGAAACTGCCAAGCTAATCTAATTAGCAGAACATCATGATGTTCGCTACAAGAGAATAAGCGATCCAGGGGTTTGTGAGAAACCTCGCGCCACAAGGTGAGTCATTATACTTTAAGACTTCATTATTCTCACTACGCTTTGTGACAAATAACCATTTATGTCCCACAGGCTTTACACTTGGTCGGTTAGCACTACCGCACAAAATACCTGTATATTTGTCAGAGAACTAAGTTCTTCCTGGATTGCGTAGGCCAAATATGCTCTATGTTTGAATCTAAACAATATAGAGCATGGTTCGATCTCATCGTGCTCTACTTCCAAAGCAACTGAATTATATCATCCATATGCACGCATGATCCTTCCATTGACTCATGTGCATTCTCATAATCCATTGGGATTTCATTGTTCTCTAGAATCATTTAAAACTTCGGAGCGTCCTCCAGTTTGATTCATGGACATGTTCAGAGACAATTCTATGAGATGATCTCAGATGATATAAATAATTATATTGTGCCTTACTCACCTACTTCCTGTCTAGGTGAGTATCTATCGAACCTGGTGGTCTCTCCAACTTCCTTTATGGAGCCACGGCCTCAACCATACTTCCACAGAGTATAGTTGCAACACCTTAGTTTATGGTGTGTATCCTTATTTAAGGATATTTAACCTTGCAGGCACGCTTTCAGTTGGTATGTTTAATTTCGTCACTTTAGCGATATCAGTGTACATCCTGAATATCGAAAATCGTTTTTCACATCACATTCACATTGAGAAGTGCGGGGATCAAGATGAGACATCGTGGGAAACACACCACGACAGTTCCTGTCGTTCCCTAAGGAAATCCTTTTCCTCACCTCTCCCTAACGACGGGAAGGTTGTCTCATTAAAGTGACTATCCACAATTCTAGCGGTAAAGAGATCGCCTGTCAAAGGTTCTTCGTAGCGGATATTTGTTAGGGATTCATATCCAACATAAACAATTAATCGTTTATATGGACCCATCTTAGTACGTTGTGGAGGCGTAATAGGCACGTGTACGACACAACCAAAAATGCGTAAATGTAAAATATCAAGCTTATATCCAGTTACCAACTGGTACGCATAATATGGTTGGCAATCAGTGGGTCTGAAGCGAATAATTAAAATTGCATGCAATATGACGTACCCCAAGCAGTAATAGGCAGGTATTGGAACGCATAACCAACGCCTTAGCTATGATGTTAGCTTCCGCGAGACCAATTCGGGAATGTATGGGGTACATGATGCTCTATGTCAACTCCTTTAGACATACATAAATCATCAATTCCTTTTGATGTAAATTCTCCAGCATTATCAAGTATGACAAACTTGATTGTATGATCATGGTGGTGAGCCCTTATACATATCATTTGTGCTGGGAGCTTTGCAAAATCATCATTTGTTGTGGACAACGATGCAAGTGTGACCAACGGATCGAAACATCATCCAGAACCATAAAATACTTGGATGGTCCGCATTCTGAATGTATAGGTCCACAAATATCACCTTATATCCTTCGTGAAAATGGATTGTTTTTTCTTTGGTATCTTCAACATAAGATGGTCTCGATCTTATCTTTGCTAAAGAGCAAGCTTTGCATTATGAGTGATGTGCCTTCGATAAGGCCAACGAAGAAAATGGGATAAATGGTATGCTTCAGTTACTTTAAAAGGTGAAGATTGCACTTCACTTACTTTAGAAGACAATAACCGCGCTTCAATTCCTTTAGATGCAAATTTTGTGTTTCAGTTACTTTATAAAGCACATTGTTACTCTTCGTCGCAACAATATTTTGTCCCATTTATTTCTCACTCGAAAGAATGATGTCGGTGTGAGTTCTTTAAAACACAGATCATCAAATGTCGACCTGGACACCCTAGTCGGTAGTGCCAAAGCTTGTATAAGTCACTGGCCAACAGTTCGTCGTTAGAAACAATATAAGATTCAATAATCCTAATAGTGGTGATGTACAATCCACTAGAGTGACTCAATAGTTTCTCTAAGATGCGCTTCCTTCCGCATTTATTAGAAGTAACATAAAGTTCCATTTTTACAGTGAATTTCCACAAGGTGTGGTTAGCTCACAAGGTGTGGTTAGCTCTAAGTGCTTACAGAGCTTCTTTAAACCTTGTGCCGTTGGCAACAAGGTTTGAGCAATACTTCGCCCAATTATTACTTTCGAAGATCCAATCATCGTTGGTACAAAAAAGAGTAAAATCAAACAATTGTCAATTTCTAAGGATAGTGGAGGTGGTCCCACTATAGAATAGACATTTGATCTCTCCTTAAGACATTCCTTTAAGTACATCACGTAGGAATGTCATATAAATGAACAGTTTATCTCAGGTCCTTTTGACAAAAGATTGTTCTATTAGAATGACGCCCTTTACATTCTAATACACGCGTTAAACAATAGATTATCATAAACAGAGTACAATTCTATAATACCGAATAGGAAGATAAGTACTTACAAATAATCCACACTTCTAAAGTAAAGAAAATTAGAATATGTTAACTACGGAAATATATACTAGACCCAAGAAAACTAAATGCTTAAGCCCAAGCAAAGTCAGGTGTATCCATTAATGTGGCAACATTCTTTATGCCATGGAAAGTATGAAATTGCGGGGTTTACATCAAGGTTAAGATCATTTTCTTCCACATAGTGAGATTCTTGTTCGGGAGTTTCCCGATACTTTTGTAGCTCGCAACTACTTTGTTACTAGCCTTGCATTGCTTGAACCAATGTCCGGTAAATCACTGCTAAACCAAAGTGTTACTCGGTCTGCATCCTTTTATTGACGGGATTCTTAGGTGTTTTTTTTTCCTTCAAAATTAGTGTCACTATTAGTGTGGCCAGAAGTCCCTTCTGTGTAACAATGACTAATTTCGGTACAATTTTTCGTGAGACCAAATTCCTTTATGGTCAAGATAGACACAAAAACCATTTAAAAAAAAAAAATGGTTGTATTGGTAACACGAAAGTCATCGTCCAATTTATGATCAAAATTGCAAATCAAATTACGTTATGATTTTAGCAGGTGTATCTTGTTTACTAACTAAATTACTTTATGGTTTTTGGAAAAACAAACATTTTTGTTGGCCAAATTACTTTATGGCTGTAATAGCGGCAAACCGTTTGCAAACCAAATTACTTTATGGTTATTTGCAAGGTGCGTTCCGGTTACTGTCCAAATTTCTTTATGGTTCCAAAAATAAACCGGTCAAGTCAAATCCAACCCATAATCAAGGGATAGCATTCTGGGCTCAAAGAACTAATGGGAGGCCCGATGGTGTGCTAAACATTTTATTAACCCTAAAACTGAAAAGTTTCTTTATTCAACTGTTCTGATCAATAGACAATCTTATACATGTCCGATTTTGATAAAAATATTATTGGTGATGTAGAAACATGTTGTGATAAACATACCCAATTTTCAGATTATTCTAACGGTTGGATTACAAGTTATATGATACGCAATATGACAGTCCTAAATCACGTTTTTGCAGACATGATTATCAACATCCTATATGTTTAGGTACTTTCCATGGGTGGATCGTAATGAAATTTTCACAGTTGATATATAAGATCATAATCTAACTTATACCAAAATTTAAACTTAATCCAATGGTTGGAATTGTAAATATTAATTTATCACGGCGCTGTTTAAAACTAGAGTTTTTCTGAACGGAAAATATTATCATGTATAGAGTTTTTGAAGATAGCATCATTCTCTGATTTAACTGAAATTTTTGGTGTGAATGATTGACATAATATAGAACAACATACTCAAATTTCGTTGAAATCTAATGGTGAAATCTCTATATTTTATAATTATTCATCCGTAGAACCCTAATATATTCATAAAAACGAAATTCTTATGTTAAAAGAAAAATACCTGGTAACGCATAAAAAAAAAAACAAAATCAACCGCAGCTCTGGTCAGGGCTTCGGCATGATAACGTTTAGAAGTATTTCTTATCGATAGAAGTTGTGTCTATTACATGGTATAAGTCCTTTATATACATGTACAGAGAGAACCCTATATTACTATTTGGGCCGCACATCCATGGGCCGCACATCCATGGGCCGTAAGCCCTACAACAATCTCTAGTTTGTCTTACTGATTCACCGATTTCATGAGAGGGCTCAAACTCCCGTTCTAAAAAAATGTGCTGATTTTGGGGCTGCAGAGATTTCTTTGGGGCTTCAAAACAATAAAACCATCCAAAGGATAGTTATAAGGGATGTCTAAATAGGTATGCAAAGTCTAAATTACCCTTACACATTTAGGTTTAAATTTAAACCCTACCTTTCTATATAATATTCTTCTCTATTCTTTTTACCACCCCCACCACCTACTACAACTGTCGCCACCACTAACATCATCACCAAAAATAATTGCCGCCATCACCATAAAAAAATAACTGCCGACAGTCGCCGCCGCCACCAAAAACAAATACGCCCAAAACAAAATTTACGCCCCAAAAATATGTTTTACGCCTCAAAAAAAAAAATTACGCCCCAAAAAATCTGTTTTACGCCCCAAAATTTTAGCCCCAAAAATAAGTTTTACGCCCCAATTGGCCTAGTTACGGCTAGGTTTTGTGTGAGCAAAATGGAAGGAAAAATTACGGTTTATTTTTTGGGGCGTAAAAAAATTTACGCCCCAAAAAATATGTTTTACGCCCCAAAATTTTACGCCCCAAAAATATGTTCTACGCCCCAAAAATGTATGCCCAAAAATAAAATTTACACCCCAAATTTATACACTTACGCCTTGGTTCATTCAATACATTTGGTTACGCCTTTGTAGAAAGAAGAAAAAGAAAATTTACGCCCCAAAAAATGTATGCCCAAAAATAAAATTTACGCCCCAATAACCAAGCCGTAAGTTAAAAAAAAATCATTTTGCTCACAGAAAACCAAACCGTAAGTAGCCCAATTGAGGCGTAAATTGGTAAAACTGAGGCGTAAAATTCTTCTGTAACCAATTTTTTTGTAAACCAAAACTTACGCCTTAGTATACCGGGGCGTAAATTCTAAAATAATACGGTGGTTTCAATGGTTGGTGGTGGTGGTGGTGGTGGCGGCGGTGGCGGTGGGAGCAGAGGGCGGCTAGTATTTACAGGTGGTGGTGGTGCTGGTGTTGGTAGTAGAGGTGGAGAATGAGAGAAGAAGAGGATATGTATATCATGAAAGGGTAAAACTGTCACGTTTTATAAGGGGTTTTTGGTTTTGATTCCCGATGACCCTATTTTGTCACCCTTTGAAGCCCCAAAGAAATCTCTGCAGCCCCAAAATCAGCGCATCTAAAAACACCATTTTCTAAAAAGAGCCCACACAGATGGGCCCCAGATATCAGCCTCTTGGAGCGGTTCGCGGTTGGAAAACAAATGAACCTCACACACGTGCAAACCTCGTTGAATGATTCAACAGTCTCCACCACAAAACCCTGTGTGTCCTCGTTGAAGCACCACCATCACCATCACCGCCTTCGCTGCATTCCCGGAGAACAGGTTCGCTCTCTCTTTCTCTCAAGCGTACGTCGAACCCCCATTCGTTGAAATTATCTGCAGTTTTCTTAAACCATTTGTAAGGTGTTTTGATTTTCTCTTGTACATTGAAATATCAGCTGAATTTGTTTTCTATTTTTTCTTCTTTCAAAACTAGGGTAAAGTATCTGAAACCAGGTCTCTCTCTGTTATAGGAAAGCAACCATGAACGCTCCTCAGCGTTACGAAAGATTTGTACTACCTGAAGGAACCAAGAAGTAAATTTAATTCTTTATTAGCAATTTTATTAATTTTTTTTGTTTAAATCGATGATTAATTTATTCCTTAATCCTTTGTGTGAATTAGGGTTTCGTACGAAAGAGATACTAAAATCATCAATGCTGCTACGTTTACGATTGAGAGAGAAGATCACACTGTTGGGAATGTGCTCAGGATGCAATTACATAGAGATGAAAATGTTCTGTTTGCTGGTTACAAGCTTCCTCACCCTCTTCAGTACAAAATCCAAGTTAGGGTAAGTATATATCTAATTCACTTTTGCTGTTTTAACTACTTATTGTTGATTGTAATGAAGTATACGTTATTGGTGTGATTTTCAATTTTTAGCGTTACAATCGTACGTGAATGGTCTTGATGAGTTTCGTTATCTGACAGGTTCAAACGACAAGCCAATCTTCACCTATGCAGGCATACAACCAGGCGATTAATGATCTTGATAAAGAACTTAGTCATTTGAAAAGTGCTATTGAGGTTTGATAACTCTCCCTTCCTGGAGTTTGTACGTACAAGCCATCTCCACTGTTTTGCAACATTTAAGGAAATATATTCTTCTTTAGAGATGATACTGATTCATGGTAGTGTGTCTCTATGAAGTTTATTAATATTACCCAAGAGTAAGGATAAGACACTTACGAAGGACATGAACATGATGAGATTACTGTGTTCAGTAAATCTGTAGATTTAATGAGTGGGGTTGTTTGCTTAGACTAAAAATGTAACACGCGCCTAAGGCCTTGTTTTCACATAGAAGTTGTTGGTTGAAAAACTCATCTTGGTGCTTGTTGAGCCACTAGCTCAGAGTCAGACTCATGCTGAATCTGCCGAGGCTTAAGAGGGTATCTAGAAGCGGTTTTGTTTCTCTGTTTGGGTTTTAGGGAAAGATTAAGTGCCATATATGGTTTCATTGAAAGGTTGATTCATTAGTTTGTAAGACAAATTAGCAATAACATAAGGAGATAATTAACTTGATAGGAACTTTTTGCAGAATAAGTTCTTCGTTCATAGAGTATCATTTTTGATGTCTTTAAACTTAGAAGTAAACCTTGCAAGCTTTCCTTGTACTGTTAGTTTGCCTTGCAAGATCAAGTCCAACAAACTATAGAAAAAACACCACAAATAGGATGTTGGTTGTGTAGACAATATATTTATTCTGCATTAATGCCTTTAGTGCTGAATATAAATGTGGTGGATTTTAAATGCTTTATATGCTTTTTCTCATCTCATAGTTTTTATTCCATAGTACTATAGCACTATTCAATTTCCAGAGTACTCATTGTATGCTGTTTTTGGTAACATTCCGCTACCAAATTGATGGTAGTTACATTTGGGGGAGAGTGTTACATGTTACATGATGGCATCATGGCATGAATGAATGTGAATTTTGAGACAGTAGAAGTGAGATCCTTTAGATAGTACAGTAGTGTAGGAATGAGGATACCTTAAAAGACGAATTGAGGGAAGATAAAACCTATTGTGCTCTTGGATTTGGTTTGGAAAAAATAAATACCGACCTGTTGAGCTTAGATCTACTCCTGTGCATGATAATTCCCTTGGATAAAGAATAGGATTATTATTTAGTGTTGATTTGATTTCTTTCACTTTTTCGTTGACACTACAAAACACCTTCCTGTTTATTCTTGCTTCTAACAGTGTGTTATAAACTCTATGATTGCAGTCCGAGGTCGAGATGATGAAACCTTAGGCAGTGAAGTGGTCGTGCAAATGTCTTGCCTGGACAGGGGTTTGGTTTTCCTTTTGATACAAGAAGGTTAGTAGTTGAAGCAGCAGGGGTCAAATGGGTTGTATAAATATCTTACTTCAATTGAGGGTTTTCTTTTTTCCATTTTGATCCTTGGACTGTACACCTGTAGGCGATCTTAGGAATACTGGCATATAAGACCTACAATAACGGACAAGCTTAATTTGTTGTTTCAATTAAGTATGAGCCATGCATTTTTTGTAGTAACATGGAGCATCAGTTGGGAGTACCTTGGTCCATATACAATTCTATTAGTACAAGGTTATTCTGGCTTACATTGAACTCATTCTAGGCAGTATTCTTGCAAGGGTATTTTACTTGCGTAGAATGTACATCACTGATAATCAAAATCTAATGTTCATAAAACTTTTATTTCCGGTCAGAAGTTTCATGGTTGTCTTGAACTGCTCTACAAATTATGGTAATTGTTATCTTCACACTTTATTCTAGCAGGTATACTACAAATTATAATGTGCACCATTCCACCCAAATGATTGTAAGGGTAGAAAATACCTATCCCATATGAAAGCATCCTAGATAAGATGTTGTACAAATGAAGCTTAGCCGAGATGTCCTGGATCAGCGAGTGATATGAGAAGCGGCGAGTAATGAATCAACGAGTAAGATACCAGCGAGTGAAAGACCTGTCGCCTATTGTTAGGTGATAGTTAGGTGAAATTTAGGTGAGCATTTAAGAGAAGTCAGAACGGATATATTGTCAGGTTGACTGGTTGACTCAGTGGGGGATGCGTCATCAACCTTATCTCCAAGAAGATTCTCTCGTTAATGTTTACTAAGTATGAAATAAGCTCGCCGAGATATAGGTGTCGGCGAGTCATGACAAATAGTGTCAGTCTAACATTGTTTGTATTAGCTGTTTACCACTATGTAAAAGGCCTATAAATAGCCAACTAACCCACAGAGAAAAGGGTTGGACACATTTGGGATTGGTCTGGAGAGAGGAAAAGTATCCTACTTGCTCTCTACAGCCCAAGACTAAAGTTAGGGTTCTTGCTTAAGGAACAAAACATAAAGATTAACAAGGTAAGGGAGTGTTGTAATCATACTTATAATAGTGGAATCCTTGGATGTAGTCCTTTCCTATGGGCGAACCAAGTAAATCAGCTTGTCAAGTATCTCTAACCCTATCTCCTTTATATTTCTTATGACATTGGAACGGATGTATGCTTTGGGAATGATTGTGTGCATGTAGGTGTATCATATTTGGGTGTACTGTGTAAGATCTAACCATCGGGATT
>JAJJMA010296380.1:6690-17402 GCA_023529015.1 Papaver nudicaule
TACATATGAGTGCAAATTAGCCAAAACTTCTCATGAATAAATACAACATACATACGAACCAGTACTCATTTTGTCTAGAACACCTCGATCTAGATTGAGAACGGAAATAAATCATTTACTTGTGTACGTAGCTATCTAGCTAGGTGACTTTCGTAGCTTTAGCGTTTCCCGTTTACTTGCTCACATCCCTGTTCACAAGCTTCATGACATCCATGAAATGATGCACCCTTAATAGCACTGCAAGCCGGCATGCACTGCTGCATGCAATTCTCTATCCATATTCTACCTTCACTTCCTTGTATCAATAAACTCAACGTTGTCATCACAACCACTATGAACACCATCGTTGAGATGGTCCTCGTCCGTAACTTCTTATTTATGCAAGAACAGCCCATGAATCTAAACTATGGGATCTAAGTGCTCGCAATTGTATTCCGATTGATTGATTGAATCACTTAATGCCTTGAATTCGAGCTAAATGCTGCTAATTAACAGAAAATGAAAAGAAACAGATGACAACTTTTGATCCATAGGGCAGTTTTGTGGCAGAAAAGGTGTTGAGAAAAATGTGGAAGAATCAAGAATGCTATTGCCAAAGAGATCAGTGACCAAGAAATTGGTCAATGGGTCCTTCCACAATATTGGGGAGTGAGTGTCCAATCAAAGTCAAGCAAACTTTGCCATACTATCCTCAAAACCACTCAAAATGAATAGTATTGATTCATAGTGCAAAACGGATATACGTTTTAGAAACATTAATGGATTTTCAATTGTTATTCTCTCATTTATATGATTTCAATACCAAAACCGTTTTTGTTGAAAGGGTTAATGGTGCTAATTAACACCATCATAATGTTTCTCATTCATTCCCATGGCTATAAAAGTCAGAATTCCAAGGAAAAATAAAGAGTTTTTGTGCTTGACAAGTATTTTGTAAACAAGAATCATTCAGATTCTCTGCCAATGCAGGAGTGAATGTGAAAGAGACTTTCCTCTGCTATTCTATTTTGGAGACAGCCTGACATTGAAGAACTACTTGCGCAATCTTGGGCAAAACCGCGAAGCTGATTCAACAATTGGTCCAATAGAAACCTGGTGATGCACATGATGAGTAGAGATGGATTCATATTAATCATGTTGTTTTTAAGTTCGGTTTTGTCATCCTCCAATGCAGCAACACCTCAATTGGTTGATAAGGTATGTAAGAACTATTTTGCAGGCACATACAGTTTTTGTGTTAACGCACTAGTAAGAGATCCTCGTTCGTCAACTGGAGATTTGAAGGTGTTAGCTTCAATCTCATTCCAAGGGACGCTAACAAGTGCTACCAACACATATAAACATATAGACGAGTTACTACGCAGGAGAACACAACCAGAGAGGGAAGATTTGATTCGATGCAAACACAATTACAGCGTCGTAATGTCGTTGCTTGAGGACTCCCTCAAGACTCTGAGTACTTCTTCTACTAACGGATTGAGGCCAAATGCATTAGCTGTTCGTGCCAATGTTAATGAATGTGAGGCGGCATTCCCATCACATCCATCAACACTGTCTTCGAACAATCAAATGGTGATTAAGCTTAACGATATCTCTATTGTTGTTATTGATCAACTCCCATGATTGTTACATTTGCGGAGTATTGATCACTAGCGTATTTTTTATGTCGCTAAAGGATTTTTTTAGATAAGTTGGTAGAAATTAAAATGCTAGCAAACTGATTGTCAGAGAACTGTGTAGTCAATTGTCGGTTTTAATGAATGATATCCCAAAAACAAATAAAAAAATTACAAGCTTTCTTGTGAGATTTACTATTTCTAAAAACTTTCTTTATTTTTGGATCTACTGGTGTAGATGCACACGTGCACCCGCCGTTATTGTAAGTGTAAAATATCCACCGTCCACATGGTCAAATCCTACCGCAGGAAGCAGGATAAACTCATGGGTGGAGAAGCACTGCAACATAACTGAGAAGATCCTTGGGCCAATCTCTCTCTATTTTTGATAGATCTCAAGGAAAAATCAAGGGTCAAGATGAGGTCAAAGCTGTCAGGGGTGAGAAGACAGAAGGAAAGGCGTACTTGACTTCAAGGCATGCAAAGCAGGACGTGTCATTCATTGGGTGGTTCACCACAAAGGCACCGTAGACACGTGGAGCGGGGGACCTAGGTTACAGCACTACCCGATGCCTCGAGCGGGTAAAGCAAAGATGGTGGAAGACAGCTCACACCCTATACTAGACTAGGGAGGCACGTGTCAACCATGCATGACTAGTGACCCGATGCTTCCAGCGGGTAAAGAGGGAAAGGCAGAGGACAACACATGATCTAGGCGAGAGTATGTGGCAACCATGCATTAATATGTCATCAGCGGGGGCAAGATGAATGTTTCACTGCTAAGGAAAATATCCAGAGATCCAGCTAGCAGCCCAACAATCAAGGGTATACATGTATCTCCCTGGTGGGACTCTCTAAGAGCTTATAAATAGGAAACTTCATCCATTGGAGCAGGGGTAACCAATCAGAGAGAGTTCTAGGAGAAAGAGAGAGAAATTTGTGTTATCTTATTGTTCATTCCCTGTGTACAATCAATCTCCTGTAATATTTTGAAGATTATAGTAAAAACTTCCTACCCAGGAACCGAGGATGTAAACCACATTCATGTGGCGAACCTCGTAAAAATCTCTTGTGTCACTTATTTTCCTGTCATATGAATTTACCATTACTATCATACACAAGCACTTGATACCTCTCTTGATACCTCACAAGAACTCAGTGTGTTATCAACCCTAGGATTACTCGTGTGATTTTTGGTTGTTACAGTTATGTTCTTTCACCTTATACGTACATAAGCTAATGAATTGGTTGTGTAGAGAGAGGGGAGAAACCGAGAAACAGAGAGGAGAGGGAATAAGAATAATTCAAAATTTTGAGATAGATGGGATTCGAACGGTGTACCTTAATATCGTTTTCTACAGATATTCTTATCATTTTGGGGCGAGCCCTTTTTTAATAGGGGCGAGCACTTCTTCAAATATCCCACCCCAGTTTACAAGGGGTGCTAAAACTTTGTGCAAATACTAAAAAGTCCTTACACTAATCTTACTACTAATTTAACTACATAACTAATCAAAAAACACCCAAACAAATACCCTCTTCTATATATCCTTATCAACAAACACTCTTCTTCTCTCTATTTCATTTCTTACTCTCTAAAATCCATTTTCAAAAAAAATTAACACATTCAAAATTCGGATTTTGAAGAAGCTTGGTTTGTTGATTAACTTACATTGTTGATTAACTTACGTTGCAAACAAATATGGTTGGTCAAACACAATCGAATAATGGTTTATTGGTTTATGTGAGAAGAGGAAGAAGAGGAAGAGTTTCATCAAGATCAAGTGTTGTGAAACAACCCGAGCATGAAGAACCACAAGAACAACAACCCCAGCAGCCATTCATGGATGAGTCTCCAATTAGGAGGTTAGTTTACTACAAACACTATGATTCGCATGATAATAGTAAATTTTTTTTGTAGTTATAGAAGAAAAATCGAGGTAAATCTCAAATCCATGCCGATTATTCATGTTCTGGGTAAAACATTTGTAGAACTCGTCATGCTCGATAGACATATCATGATGACTTAGAAAAACATACCATGCCGTATATGCTTTGTTCCTTATATATATAGGTCTGTGACGATTGTTCATATTCTGGGTACGCAAATTTTCAACTCGTCATAATCAGAGAACTTATCCTGACGATCTTTTTCCAGTATTTCCTGTCATATTTGTTTTGATTTATTTGGTCATAAAGGTTTAAGCTAGGTATGTGACGATTTTACAGTTAGAAAAAGGAAAAATGGTTAAACTTTACTTTCATCAGTCGTCACATTTGTATGCGAAAGCATGACGATGTGTTTCTTAGGTAGAGAGTCGTCAAGTTGTTCATCCGTACCGTGACGATATTGATGCATAGTCTTTGTTATGATGTACAACCTTGGAGAGCCGAGTGCTCCACAAAGTGAGCTAGTTCCATTACCACTCCCACTATTAACCGAGGAAAACGTTGTTGAACATAACTTTGTTTTCGTACCATTGTTTTCAACACATAATGTAGTCAATCTTCGACGAAAAAGAGTTGGTGACATGGAACCGTTGCTTCGTTGTTTTTGTTCAACCTGTCTAAGGGTGATACGCCACAACAACATGATTGAGAGATCTGGGGATGTAACCAGATCTGGGCGTGTTATCAATCCTAATGAGTGAACTTAGAACAATCTTTCCTTAAAGTGTTTTCAATTTCTTTTGTTGTTGAATTACTAAATTGTTAGTTAAACTTCTGTTCCCTAAATTCTATGTTTGGTTTGTATGCTCTCGTACATTCTACTTATTATCATGTTAGTGATGATTTTGTTATTTTGTCGTACATTCCACCAAATCGTCATAATATTAACTACAACCTTGACAATATATTTCATGGTCATTGTTATTTGTCTAGCCTCGAAGAGCTCAGCCCTCCTCGGTATCCAGTTGGTTCAGAGGTTGATCATAAACCCCCACTACCAATGCGCCTTGATCATCCACTTGGGATTGAGACACGACGTCAAATGAATGAACTCATTGATCGACCCCCCCCCACACACACACACACGACGATTGCGGGGGGATTATGTTCCTGAATATCTTCCTGGCCCTAGCCGTCGTCAGTATCCAGTAATTCCATTTGCTTCTGAGCTTTATCATCAAAACCCACCACCAATTCCCGAGGATGATCCACATGTGATTCATCAACGTCATCTGTATACACTACGTCAGGAAAAGCCCCACTATAGATGTTGTTGTATTGAATGTGATAGGGTTGTACGCATCAACATGATTCGCGGCCAAAAGATGGTGGATACAAAGGGACGACGCATCTTTAATCCATATGAATGAACTTATGGCAACCTTTCCCTACGTATTTTGTATTAGCTTTAGTTGTTGAATTGGGTTATTTTGTTTGTTGAATTAGTTAAACTTTTCTATTAAGTTAATCTGGTATGCTATAGTTATATTATACATTCATTTGCAGACGTTTGAGGTTTTCATAAGCTATTGGTAACCATTTAATTATAATGACTCAAACTCTGCAAACAAATAGTCAAAGAATCAGAAAAAACAGTGACGAAAAAGATGAAATCGTCACGTAGTGTTTATAAAACTTGACGATTTCTGTCAAGGGACTCAACACATGACGACTTACACTTTAACCAAATACCCTGACGATAGCATATGTACATATTAGGCACTCAAACCATGACGATTTAGGTCATTCCAAATTCTTTTCACTGCACAAGTTTTGCTCAAACTCGTCAGGGTTCGACGAGATAACATGACGATTTATGGATTAAGTCGTCATATTAGGAACTCAAACCATGGCGATTTAGGTCCTTCCAAATTCCCTTCTCTGCCCGAAATTTGCCTAAAATCGTCATGGTTTGGACCCATAAGTATGACGATTTGGTCTTCATCCGTCATGGTTATGGCAGTTACCTTGACGATTTGGGTTGTGATCCTTTGAACTTTTGAAGACACTGAACTCAAAAAACGATGTAGTGCAGAAAACACTTACAAAAAAGTTATAAATACGTAATAAATTGCACTCCATAAGTTTGACTTTCACATAGAATGTTCAAAATATAGTTGTCCAAACAACTCACGCACTACTTGTCAAGAATGTTAATACTACGCAAAGCGTTATCGGTTATCGCCCAAAGTTGCAAACAGAACTCGTAATTCTTCTTCCACTCCAGAGCACTTAAGGTAAAAGTACCTTTGGAATTATGCAGGTGCACCGGTGGTAGCGGACACTTGTCCTTGAGCTTCAACCCTATAAATGGCGTTCCTTCACAAAAGCCAAAAAAATTCTTCTATTCTGATTCTCCGGTGTGCAAACTGCCTTCGAGGGGATAAATGTGAAACTCCCTGAAGGAAAGTTAGGAGTGAAGGAGTGAACAACACAGTGAAAAGTATCCGCTAAAAGTTGGCCACACTGAGGAATTTTCATCCAATATTTATACCCATCTCTTAGCTCGCTTACGCCCTTTCATACTAGACATCAAGTCCTTGAATTTATGAGCTTGAACCATCTTATCGCTTTGAAGCATCAAATCAATATACATTTCCTTGTCCTTTAGTAGTTGAGCGGCCATCTTTGTCCTTACATATTGTACTTGGCTCAACCCCATCGCATCCGCCTCATCAAAATGCCCCAACTGTTCACAAGCAACGTGGTAACCACAATGTCCATCCCCATCGACGTCGTCATGATTACTATACTCATGGATACCTTCTTGTAACGTAACAACCCCATTGTGACATACATCGAGCATCCTCTTCAACCGACCATGAGCTCCCTCAACCGTACTCGTTGCCTCATTATTGAAATGAGGATAATCATAGGTCCATGCATAAACAAACCTTTGTTTGTGTTCGGTTAACCACGTATCTATGCAATAATCCACCGCTTTATGATACTTAGGTCTCCATAAATCCTCCCAATTTTTCAAATTTACATAAGACTACTCATTGGTCTTCGAGTGAACCAATTCATCCCAGTCTAACAAATACTCCTTCCATTTTTTTTTCCCCGCTACGTATTCGGCATCATCTTTATCTTTTTCCTCCTTTAGTTCATCTTTAGACAGTTTAATCCTTCGGTCATCTTCCTCTTCCGAACGCTCGCAACCCGTCTTTCCCTTGGGCTTTTGGAAATGAATCTTTGTTCTTGCTAAGATGTTTTGTTGGATGTGCCAAGTGCAAAGGAAATTTTGTGCATCCGGAAAAACATCTTGTACTGCCCCCATCAATGCAATATCTCTATCCGTTATTATCACCCCCGGAGTTTGACCCTTGTAGATTTTTTTCAATTCGTTTAGTGCCCACTTGTAGTCGTCCCTTGTCTCGTGTTGCATAAAGCATCAAGCCACAGTAAATGCCAATTTTTCTGATGTCTGACCCACGATGTTCAATAAAGGCATATTGTACTTATTGGTTTTATAAGTGCAATCCATCATCAATATCTGAGGGAAGCACAGAGCTAATTCTATCATCTTGGGATGAGCTAGGAAAATGTGTGTTACCTTGTCTTTCATCCCGACCCTTTGATTAATGTAATAGTTGTGTTTCTCTGCCAACCAAACCGATAGTTGCATAACCAATCTTCCATCCCATTCCTCCCTTCGTAACATTGCTCTAGCGTTGTAAATTTGGGATAGTGTGGAAAGGTTGCCTTTGAACTTCTCTTTAATCACACTCAGAATCTTTTGCGGTGCAATTCCTTTCATCTCCTTCACTATATCAATTTCCGCTTGACTCAACTTTGCAACATAAGCATATCCAACAAGAGAATCAGGTTCCGGATGGTTGTGCCAACCACATACTATGCTCTTCAAATACCACCTATTGTCACTACCTCTCTTCTTATTGAATATCATCCTGAAAGGGCATTCCGTCTTCTTTGAGTTAGTCCTGGACACTCTTCGCTTGGTGTTCTTCCGCACGTACACATCACCCTTTTTCTTGTGACTTACAAATTTACGTTCATGCTGGCAAATGATTTGAACATAAGTCTTTCCTACACTGTTACTCTTCACAACCACGCACATTATTTCTTTTTCTTTCGTTTTAGCCCACTCTATCGCCTCATCTCTACTTTTCCATGTCTACATTAACAAAGATGATAAATTTCAAAGAAAGGACAAAAATCAAGTGACATGGAAACATGTGCGGAAAAAAACAAAGGTGGCATACCTCATTAGTCATATAAAAGTCGGTGGTATCTTCAGTTCTCATTTTGAGGGCTTCTGGTTGATTGTCTACTTCCTCTGCATCCAACAACGGTAACTACATAGAAAGAGGTCGTTAGAAATACCACAGAAGTCGTCAAGGTTTTTTCAAATTGTATGCCGACTTAAGTATTTCAAAAGGAAATCGTCATGGTTTTCAAAAATTTCATGACGATTAATTTGGTTTTTGGGACATAGAGGATATTTTTGAGACCCCAAAATCGTCACAGTTATAAACACAACCATGACGAGCCGCATTTAATGGCCCCACGTAAATTTGCATGCCATAAAATCGTCATGGTTTGGACCAAAACAGTGACGATTGTTCATCTATGAGTGTGTTTCAATTACAGAGTCGTCATGATTATCAAAAATACCTTGACGATTTGGCAAAATCGTCAAGTTATTATGCACAGACTGTGACGATTCTGGTTTAAAAACAAGCACGATTTTGAAGATTTAAGGAATTTTACATACAATCGCGACATTTTAGGATGCATGTTGTATTCACCATTGGGTTGTTCATTTGAGTGTTTTTGAGACTCGTTTGCATCAAGAGGATCTTCAAACCCAAGAGAGTCTTGTTCTTCATTGTACAATCGAGTTTGATCGTGCAACATATCCATAGCGGCTTCATCTTCTATATTATTGAAACATGATTGATCAACACGACTTAAGAGAAACTCACGATCGTTTTTAGGACTTGAATCACTCATTTTGGGTAAACCCAAGTTTTTCCCCCCTAAACCCTCTCCTTCTTCTCTCTCCAAACAAAAAATTCTAATTTCATTTTTTTTGATAACCATAATATAACCCTTCACACTAATAATTTTTGCTAATCAAATTTAGTTAACATCTAATCATATCATTAATCTCTACTAATCAAGGGTTGTTTTGTATATTTCATATGGGATGACCTTTTTACTTCATTATAACCCTATTTTGGATTAGCCTTCGCCCCTATTAAAAAAGAGCTCGCCCCCAAATTAGCCAGGTTACTTAGTCATTAGCTTAGGAAAAACTTCTATAGCCACTTTTACCCCCTAGTTTTTAAGAATGGATGTAACAGTAGGAAAGACAGAGACGGTTTTTTTTTTTTTAAAAAAAAAAAAAAGGGGCATTTTTTCGTGTCCTGGCTAAGGGCAGGCATCTTGTTATGGGCTACCTGGGTCTGTTAGCCGTTAATTAAAATTTATTATTATTATTCTGTTTTAGTGGTTATTTCGTAATTGTTGTGAGTGTGCTTGTTGCACGTGTGAACTCACATTATATCCCCTTTCCCTGTTATTTTTGGATATGCGAATATTGAGTAAAATCTTATGTTCTTCTTCATTTTCGCTGCTCTATCCTCCCTTTCCCCCTTTCTGAAGCTATTCTTAGCTTTTCCTCTCTTTTTCCTTGTTATCGGTTCTATTTCGATTTGTTCTCGATCCAATTTGTAGTGGAAACACTACAAGTGGTATCAGAGCAATCGATCGTGTGTGACCAGTTGCAGTAATGGTGACTCAAAAAGAAGTCGATGAAATCAGTAAGAAGGTTTTAAACCTCATAAAGAATTATGATGATCTATCAACAAAGATAAGCACAGTAGAAACTACAATAGTTGAGACCATAGGTGAAAAACAAAAGGAAGCTACGAAGAAATCTGTTGAAAGTCTGTTGCTGATTTTGAGTGAGAAAATAGAAGAACAGATGAAAGAGGTTAAGAAAGGCTTAGAAGCTTCTTTAGAGCTGAAGGTGCGATCTATTGAGATAAAATAAACAAAATTGGTACTGATACCGGATTACTACAAAACACACCTTCTGATTCAGGACTACAACATGGATCTGACATTTTGGGTTCAGGCCCTAATAATTCAAGCTCTGGAGGTAGTAATAATTCTAACTCTCACTTGTTTTCCAATCAGCATAAGACTAAAGTAGATTTTCCTAGATTTGATGGTAGTAATCCTAGGTCATGGACTAGGAAATGTAAAAAGTATTTCACCCTACACCCTATGGATGAATTGGAAAAAAGGTCAATATGGCCTCTATGTATATGGAGGGTAAAGTTGGTACAGTAAAACCTCTATCTAAGAATATCCTTGAGACCATAAGAAAATATTCTTATAGAGAGGTTATTCTTATATAGAGGTAATTTTTACAAAGATTAAGCCAATTCGGGACCGGAATTTCTTATTCTTATATAAAGTTTATTCCCTTATAGAGTATTCTTATATAGAGGTTTTACTGTATTTGGTTCCAGGATTATCAAGAGTGTAAGGATCTTATAGAGTGGCCTGATATTGTTGGGGACATATGCTCAAGATTTCAAGAGATAGGGCATGATGATGTAGTAGGAGAATTCAATAAGCTGAGTCAGAAGAATTCAATTATAAAATAACAGGAGCTATTTGAAGAACTTAATGAAAAAGAAGGGGTACCGAAATACTACCAACTTTTCGTTTTTGGCTCGTGAGTCTTATGGTAAAGAGTTTGGACGATCTCAAAAATCAATATCCAAACCTCTAACTGGAGTAATCTCAACAGTTAGGTAATAACGTACTACTTGGTGCTTTAATTATAAATCAGAGTTATAATGCGGAAAGGGAAAAGCACACAAGACACCAAACGTTTTTTAACGAGGAAACTGCCTTGCAGAAAAACCTCGGGACCTCGTCCAGTTTTGAACACCGCCCAGTACAAACTGACTACAAACTCTAGCCTACTATAAGACTTCGGTCTGGGATGTAGCAGAGACCAACTCAAGCCCTCCAAGCGAATTGGCTACTGTCGCCTTCCTTACGTCTCTGGATCCCCCACAGATCGTCACGCACTTGATTCCCCTAGCTGACGTCCTTTACAGGCCTAGGAGTTGCTTTGACCGATGCCAAAGGCTTTTGTCA
>JAJJMA010296414.1:0-12497 GCA_023529015.1 Papaver nudicaule
CTTGGAGGGCTTGAGTTGGTCTCTGCTACATCCCAAACCGAAGTCTTATAGTAGGCTAGTGTTTGTAGTCAGTTTGTACTGGGCTGTGTTCAATCTGGACGAGGTCCCGAGGTTTTTCTGCAAGGCAGTTTCCTCGTTAAAAAAATCTCTGGTGTCTTGTGTGCTTTTACTTTCCGCATTATATCTCTGATAGTATAATTAAAGCACCAAGTAGTACGTTATTGCCTAACTGTAGAGTTGACTCCAAAGTACTCTTTGTCGAGGTTTAACAACTCCAGTTATAAGTTTGGATATTGATTTTTGAGATCGTCCAGACTTAAACCATAAGACTCACGAGCCAAAACGAAAAGTTGGTAGTATTTCGGTACCCCTCCTTTTTCACATGCCCCTCACGTTTGCCTAACATATAAGGCGAAGTTCCCGTTCCTTGGATAGTTGTTCAGCATAATTTGCCGCTTCTTCAGAGCGACGCTTGCGTTCAAGCTCAAGTTCTCGAGAAAGCCTGACCGAATCAGCAGAGCGACGCTGGCGTTCTTCGGATAGCTCTTGGGTCAGTTGCTTAACCTTGCTCTCAGCCTCCAACTTCCGTTCGGATTCACTCACCAGCTGACTTGAGGCATCGTCCCTTGCCGACACGGCATCAGCAACTTGCTTCTGCAAATTGGCCTCGATGCCTAGAAAACATAAAAACAAAAAACATAAGAATGATAGGGCGACAAAACTCAGCCAGGGATACGGAAGAAGCAAAAGCAAGGAAAGTGGGGTTAGCTCCCTACTCTCTTTAAATATCACATATTCAGAAACCTCGTGCTGATTAGTGAAGCGAGGCACCGAGGCATTCTTTCTAACATCTTCAGAAGTGATGGCCCCACTTTTGGCTAGTTCTATTCGGTATTCGTCAATAAGACGAGCAGAATGGTCTTTCGACTTATTAGCCGAAGCAAGTTCCCGACATATATCGTTACAACTTCTTTCCAGAAGATCATTTTTTGTGACCAAATCATTATTCACATTCTTCAGAGCAGCAAGCTGCACCTTTAAATTTTTGATGTCCTTCTCTAATTTTTCAATCAGAACCCTACCAGAAGTACTGACCGATGTATCCGAGCGAGCTTCATCTCGCTCTAGTATTAAGCGATCCACATCCAGTTGAAAAAAATGATTCTCTCGGGACAGCAACACATTTTTATTTTTAATCTCCTCGAGAAGGCGCTCGGCTTGATCCCCTCTTTTTCTCTCTACTACGAAAAGACTTTCGGCCTCTTGTCTTCTCGCTCGGTAATAATTCACATCCTCTAAAGCTCTGTCCCTTTCTTCCAACAACCTATCACTATCACTTCGGTATCCCTCGCTACTCGAGGCAATATGAGCCGTTCGTCGACCCTCTTGAAGTCGGGCAACAGCCAATCTGGCCTCTTGAAGTTTTCTCTCGTACTCTTCCAGCTCGCCTTTTCAAAAGCAAGCAGCAAATCTGTTCTTAACAACGCTGCAAAAAACAGATGTACCTAAAACAGCAAAAGAATAAAGGGGCTTACATATCGAATGTTTTTTCGCAATAGCACTGCGAACTTTCTCCTGAGCCAGCTCCTCTTGCATCCGGTAAAACTCCCGTTCATGATATTCAGCCTGGCCAGCTTGATCAAAGTTATGAGCCAACAGGCCAGAGGCATGGTAGTCTCCCTGCCAAAAAGATTGCGAATAAATAAGATGACAATCTTGACGACATCGGCATATGGGAAATAAACACGAAAACACAACTCACCGCTTGAAGAATAGCCAAGCTCTCCTCGTAGGACAAGGGTGGATGACGAAGTTGTAATCGGACCTAGGGCAGTCACCTCCGAAGATATCACCCAGCTTCTTGCAGAAATCTGGATCTAAAGGATGCTCCACGGGATTCAAGGCATAGGCTTCAAAGCGAGTTGAAACTTCAGCAGTAAAAGTACTGGGGTTATGATTTTCAAACAAGACCTCTTTAAACCTCTCGGCAGTATATGATTGCCTATATTTACTAGCGTAAATCGGAGCAGGCGGAAACTTCAAACTTTGTGGAAAGATGGCAACGAGTTCTTTGGAAGAATCCATCTTAACATATGAACCATCCTCTCGAGGAACAAGGAGGTCTACTGGAGTGACAATTTTCTCCGATGAAAGAATAGAAGGCTCACCAATAGCATTCATGGAAATTACCATCGTTGAGGCAGAGACACCAAGGGCAGCTCTCGGCGTAGAATAATTTGAAAGAACAACGTCCAAAGCAGCACTAGTCTCCGCAGCTGTAGGAACCAATATAGCCGAGGCAGAGGCACCAATGGTGGTAGTAGGCAAGGTAACCCGAGGGCTCGCGACACCCACCTCTTTGATAACCATTTCAGTTGCCTTCGGTGCTGATATTTCTTTACCAGCACTCGTAGAATCCTTCGGAGGTCTTGTAGAAGCTCGACGACGTCCAGAATAAACTCCCCTAAGAATTGTTTGAAAAACAGATTTTTTCAGCGGCCGCGAAACTTCTGAATTTCCCCCATAGTCAAAGTTCATAAGACCATGACTAAGGTTTAGGGCACCTAAAGGCTGTCCCCGCAGATAAGGATTCGTCTTTCTCAGGAAACAAACAGAGGCAAGTATGAATACTTCAAAAAAGAACGAAAGAAAGTATTTGTTACCTGCTGCATAGTCTCCTCATCTGCCCGAGGACGCTTTAAGTTACCCGAGGGCTCCACGGCAACACCCTTGCCTTTTCCCAAAAATGAGCGAGATAACCCTTTATCCTCGTCAGAAAGTGAATGGAGAACAAGTGATGAGTCTGAAACTCATGCCCTGCATCAAACTCGGTCCGAACAAAGAATCGGCCAGAATCCTTCCAACCTCGGAGTATGGAACCTTTGAGGAGTAGGTTTCGAGTACCAATCTTCGTCCATTGAATAATTCAGGGATTCGGGGATGATATTTTCGCTGCCTTCCACAGTCCGAAAGCTAACCCCCCAAGGAGCTAACTCATTGTCTAGGGTTAAAAAGGGCTCGTAGTGTTTAAAGAAATTCTCGGCAGTAAAGTAGAACCTCGCTGTGGATCCGACAGGGGAATTATTTTCAGAACTAAGAACTCACTGATTGATAAGGTAAATAGAGCTGCAAGTGAGTTGCATCACTCCTCGAGGCTTAGGAAGAGAACAAAGGATCTGAAGAAACAAAGGATTTAAAGACTTGTAAAGGGGAAGAAGCAACCCTGCAGACATTTGATGAAATGTCACCAAAAGTCTGTCCTCGCTGCATTGATACTCTTAGACCAGTTCTGGAGTCAATCGGGGAGAATTAACGGACTCAATCTGAAAGCCCCTTCCATCAAAATCCTTACCATTCATCCTTAAAAAAAGGGCTTCAACCATAGAAAAAGACGACATAGAAAAAGAAGACGCATAAAGGAAAAGGTAATATCGCCGGCGGACGGAAGTAGCAGAGGCAATTCAGAGCATAGAAAAGGAAGGAGGGGAATGTTTAAAAGAAATCAACTTTACAAAAGAAAAGGAAGATTAAAACAATGGGTCATGGAGAAAAGGACGGATAGAACGCCTGATATAAAGTTACAAATTGAAGAGGCTTCACGGGAAGAAAACGCCGGCGCCAAGAAAGATGAATACGAAAGGACTAAGGAATTTTTAGAGGGACAACCGAAACTTAAATAGTGAAAGAGAAACCGGCACTACCAGTCAGAAGGTAAAAAGCCGCGAAACCCTCGAGCTTAGGAAGAACGTGTCGAAAAACTCGCACCTGGCAAGTAGTGGAGATACTTGATAAGAAGGAGGTGGACGAAAGAGAAATTTCCTCTCCTCGCATCTTCGATACAAGGAAAGGAAAGAGGCAAACTGTGGAGGGTAAAACCCCTCGGGACACGCGTCGTACATCCGGGAAGCCTAGCCACTCCAGAAGAACCAGCGACGAGGCCTCGGACCGAACCGAAGAGGAACGAGACCAAACACGACGAGTGAAGAACTCGGAAGGAAGGGATTCGGACTGTACCGAGGGACCGAAGCCCTAGAGCCATCTTCGGAGAACCACCGAAGGAACCGCCTTACTCGACAAGGACTGACACCACCTCGATTGAGTCTCTTGTCTTATTAGCTGTAAACCACCCAAGCTCGGCCTATATAAGGCGAGCTTGGAAAACTTTGTAAGGGTTGGATTCTTTTGGGTAGAACCTAAGCGGCAAGAGTGGGATTAGGTCTGTATCTCCTCTTGTTCCTTAGGGTTATAATCCATGTAGTCACAACATTGAAATATAATTCTTAACATATTTAGTCTTTGATTATTGTCATTGATGCATCTTCGGTATTGTTCTTATGATCTCGTACTACGGAATCATGTTAAATAACTGTATGTACGGGTAGATCTGATGGCTGTGGTACCTCATGTACCTATGCAGATTTTCTACTCGTACACTTACGTTTCGCCTCATACATATTAATGAGGATCCTAGAGATGACCTGTGATCAGCAGGTATGCTCCTGTCATGGCAATTGTTCTGTTGCGCTTGGGCTGCTGGCAATTGTTCTATTGCGCTTACATCGCTGTTACTTTGGTATTTGTCACTTTCCAAGAAAAACAATTTATTAATACGTTGCATCGCGCCGTCCTTCGTGAAATAGTAACATAAGATAGATATAGGATTATTCACCCATATCCAACAAGTGATTTGCAAGCAAACCATTGCAATTGACAAATGGTATCGAATCTATCTCATGCATTCTTGTAACCTTAGTATTCGTGGGAACAAATACCAACATAACACATGGTCATGTAGACAAGAACACGATCTCAATCGCTATTAGTATCTCTACTAAAGTAGCCGACTATTTACCGCGTTTAACTCAGTTGCTGGTGCTTTGAATTTTCTTGCAAACTGTTGGCAAGCAATACATCGTCTCGCCATCTCCAGTGCATCTCTGTTCATGCTCGGCCAATAGTATCCTTGTAGTCGAGCTTTCTGCAAAGACCGCATGCCGCTGTGGTTGCCCGCGTCCCCGTAGTAACCTTAGTATTCATAGACCTATGGAATTGGTCAAGATAAGTACTCACATACCAAGTTTAAGATGGTATAACTAGGAAATCTGAACGAAGATTCCTGAGTTCTCATCTTTTGGAGAAATATAGATAAACTTTTCTCCTAATATTCCACAACCACGCTCCCCAAAAAGATTTGTTATTAAGCGCAAGTTCAGTTAAGAACTCTCCCCCATGTGGTGTTATTCAATAAAGAATAACTTACAAAGTCTAACATGGACAAAACAATTTTATGTTATCCAGTATTCATTTGTTTATAATCTCTTTCCCTTAGCCAAATTTTTGGAAAAGAGTATATGATTCCGAGTTTGTGAAAACCCTAAAAATCATATAATCAAAAGTTTCTTGATCGTGAGAGAAAGCATAACTTTTGTAAATAGACATAACTTTGCATCACTACCCAGGTAATGGAAAAAAGCTATGTGTTGCAATAAGATTGAGGTAGACAAATCAAGTATTGCAAACATCATCAATAATCATCTAAAAAGAACTTTTATTAATGAAATAAAGTAGTACATGCTGAAAAACTCTAAAAAGCATGAAAAGGCAAACTACTTTTAGATGTAGTTTATATTCCTTAGGCAAAAGTAAGAACAAGTTCCACAAGGAATCAACTATTCTAGTCTATTAAGAAACGAAAACGAACAAAGACTTAACTCTGTTCACTGCCAGTGGTGTTTTCTAACTCCTTTGAACGGCTCCAAACTGCCATGGTCAGATCCATCCTATATTTGAGATCAGGATGTTTTGAAGCAAGTAGATCGAGTTGTTTCTGTAGACAAATAACATTATCTTCAAGACGTTTCTGTCTTTTGATAACGGTGTGAAGTAGGCTCGCGACTTCATTGTTGTTGTTGCTGTGAGTTTCTTCTGCAGAATGACTTGATTCTTCATCACCCTGGTTATCACTATTCTTGCATTTGTTAACATTAGTCAACATTTTGCAAATGGAGCTGTCAATGAGTGGCTGAAGCTCGCCTTACCGCATATTTAAAACCAAACAGTTTGCCCGAGGGTTGAACATTGTAAAGATCGCAAATCCTTCCAATGAGACATGAAAACCCAAAGTTTTTTCCATTACGAGTCATTATCCTTATATAATATATAATCATATCACACAAGTTTATTTCTCGTCTGCTCCTTAAATAGTAAACCAATTCTGCAAAGTAGTGACTCCACACAGAGTTGACCATCATGGAAGGACATAGGTTAGCAACACCTAGTTTCCCAAATGTTTTCAACTCTATAGATAGATCTTCTTTCGGAAACTTCCAATCACAAGGAACCTTTCGACCTATCAGTTTCATGGAAATATCTTCATTGGTTGGTCTCGAATTCACAGGCCTAGGTAGTGTAATACCTTGTGTAGTTGGTAAAATCTCCATAGTGAAGATTTTACCAATACACCCCTAATTAAATCCATAAACATGATATAACACATACTTAAAATAAACACCATTATACCTATAGATCAGCACTTATGCATTGAGAGAATAGAGAGAAGAAGATATCAAAGACAAATAACATGAATCACATAACAGTCATATAAGCCAAACACTCAAAACATATATTATTATTCGAATCCAAGCATCTCACCTTGCTATGGATATCTCTCTACAGCATATCAAGATCTCACCACTGATTTGGACAACAGAGAGTTAGGACTTGCTTCCTCTCTATTAGCCAAACCCTAGCAATCACTTTTCCAACCCCTTCCACTGAGGGCGTACACTGCCTTATATAGGCATTACAAGTAGTGGAATACAGCTAATAAATACAAACTACTCTGACACAATTTGTCCTTTTCCTCACCGCCTTACCGCTGTATCTCTTCGTAACTCAGCGCCCATCCTTTTATAACTTCAGCGCCATTCTCTTGTGGAGGATAAGATCAATGACTCAGATTCCACCAAGTCGACCATTCACCTAGACCGCCCTGTCCATCATCAGATGCTCATCTTACTTGCTTAACTTTTGCCAATGCTTTACCGCTGAAGTGATTCTTATGCATACCGCTGTTCCCTATACCATCTCAGCATCCTTCTGTGGTTAGCGATTACCGCTGATATGATCCGCTGTCACTACATTTCTTCTCTTATGAATGCCCTTCTGAATATAAGTCTTTCCTTAAGTTCTTATTATTTAGCGTATGGCATTTTCTTCACCTACACCTTGTTTGGATAGACCTGTGAGAGATGCTATGAGATCACAGTTTACATCCATCACTGTTTTCCCAACCATTGTTTTAAAGCTTAAGTTTTCATCATTGGTTCCATGAATGTTGGCATAGAACTCTCTGACCGTTCCTTCATAAGCTTTTCCATGACCAGCAAATATGTTGCCCAAATTAAAGGACCTTACATATTTTAGCACACCTTCAAACCTTGTACTATCAACAAGTTTTGTTTCTACAATGAGAAGCTTATCTTTGATGGTAAGAAAGCGATTATAACACTCTTTGTCGTAGAAAGTGATTCCTAGAGATGAATCACGGTGATAGTCGTTTTTCTTTGATGTTGAGCTCTCTCTTGGTGGATTCAGGGGATTCGCCATTGGCTTTCCTCTACTTCTCCTCATAATTCCACACAAGCTTGATTCAAGAACTGTATTCAACCCTTACAGACGTCCTTGAAGTGAATCGTAAACAGATCTGGAAGACTTGTCGTGATTCAGGAGAATTTCTGATACAAAAATCTAGGGCAGCGGTTCCCGAACCGTACGGAGGCAGAATAAACTGTCTCTGTGTGGTGCGGTATCTCGGATATATATAGGGGACTGCAAGCCCTGATCACGAGATTCTAGTTGTATCAGAATTTGGATTTACTTAAAAAATCCAAGTTTTACCTTAATACAAATTCCCTTTTGTATGGAACTCCTAAGAGTTTGTACAAAACTGAAATTGTATGTGTTTCCATTTTAGGAAACTAAGGTACTTTCCCTTTTTGAGATAATATTGACAGGTTATTTTCTCAAGGGTACTAATTCTCCATGATTTTGATTTTGATTTTGAGAGCTACAAAAACCAAAATTCTTTTAACTTGTTGGAGCAAAGGCTCGACATACAAGTATTTTACCAACAAACCCAAAAGACTAAATAAATCTACAAGAATCTACACCTACTTCCCTACACATTTTTCTCATCACACAAGTAGGTACATGATGAGAAAATCCTGTCATGGATTTTAGGGAGAGTAGACATGAGTATATGGATACTCACATATCTCAGGATGACAGTTGCCACGGTGAGATTGATTCTTGCCTTGGGTTTCCTTTGTGACATAGTCTTTTGCCTTTCTTTTCCTATGTTTAGCCAAAGGGGTGCTCATGAGATTAAAAGCATGATTTGGAAGTTTTAAATTCCTAGACACAGAAAGTTGGCATTCTTTGTCCATGTGTCCAAGGTTTCCGCATTTAAAACATCGTATATTAGCAAGCTTACTTCTTTGTTCCTGAATATTTTCGATGTATTCTACAAAGCTGACATTAAGATTTTGGAGGAGTCGGCAGAGTAAGTTAACTAGAAATCTTTTAGGATCAAGAAGTTCCATGAGTTCTAATTTCTCGAGTGCATGTAGTCGCATAATTTCATTGCGATAAACCTCGAGCATATTTACAAGCTTATCAGAACCCAACAAATTCTGAAGTAAGCGTTGTATTCTCTGGTATACTAAATTGGCGGTAGAGATAAACCAATTTTTTATGTACGCCATAACTCACGAACCTTGATAAACACAGACAGTTACACCTTTTATGTGTTCACCGGCTCTGGTACCAATTGAAATAGCAGGGGTACCGAAATACAACCAACTTTTCGTTTGGGCTCGTGAGACTTATGGTCAGATCTGGACGATCTCAAAAATCAATATCCAGATCTGTTAACCCGAGTTTGGATCTCAAAGGATCAGTCCGACACAAGACAAGGTCTTGGTAAATCCAATGGATGGATTGGGGACAACGATCAGGTTTATTAATAACGTACTTCTTGTATTTGCTTTAGTTATATAATCAGAGAATATAATGCGGAAAGTAAAGCACACAAGACACCATAGATTTTTTTAACGAGGAAACTACAACCTGTAGAAAAACCTCGGGACCTCGTCCAGATTGAACACCACACAGTACAAACTTTCTACAAACACTAGCCTACTATAAGACTTCGATCTCGGATGTAGCAGAGACCAATTCCAACCCTCCAAGCGAACTGGCTACTGTCGCACTCCTTACGTCTCTAGATCCCCCACAGATCGTCACGCACTTGATTCCCCTAGCTGACGTCCTTTACAGGCCTAGGAGTTGCTTTAACCGCTGTTAAAGGCTTATGTCAATAATTCTGGCTTTGCAACCTCAATTATCAACTGTATGTTTGAACTGTCCTCTATCAGTTTGACATACACAAAGTGACTTCCTTCGGATTTCTCCAGGTCATACGGAAATCTACTTACAAGCGGGGGCTGACAAGTAAACCGAGTAAACTATGCCCAACTTGTCTCTACCTCAGTTGTAAACGAAGAATCACTTAAGAAACTTATACAACTGGAGCTAACTAGGTCTTACAACACCGAGTGCAGCCGTGCGTTGCTTCCTTTCAACCCTGTGTGTAACGTATCAGTTCTTGAATGACCTTATATCAGAAGAGAAGAACCGTAGAATAGACAAGAACGTGATCAGGTTACCAAGGTTACAGGTTAATCCGATTTCAACCACTAAGGTCTCAATCTCCTACCTGTGCTTCCCAACTCTCAAGAGAAGTCTTTATAGTCGTTAGGTAATTCCCACAGAGGAACTGCTACCTAATAGAGGATGACTATACCACAACAAGCATTCACCGAAGTGAAAAGAGTTTACGATCAATTCCACAGAGAATCTTCACGTATGCTTGATGCTTGCGGTTTTCGTCCTTAGACACCTCTATTTATAACACTCAATAAGATAAGTTGCTTAGGAATAAAGTAACTAGTTACTTGTTCCACAAGTTTAGGAAACCCTAACTTGCAAACCAAGAAACTTAGATTTATCTCAATTGGAAATTTTTTATCATTTATCTGCCAAGTGTTTTGTTAGCTCAAAAACACTTCAAGAATGATATCCAACATACTAGAGATAATCTTTATCTTATTGACACATTGAGAACCGTTAGATGGACCACAGAAGATATTTCGTGATAACCAAGTCCAACTAAGAGATAAAGGAGTCAGAGTTTAACCCGTGTGAAAATCCCAGAGAATATTCACTTTGGCCGGTTCGCAAACCGTCCATCTAAATCACGACCAAATGCATCGAATCTGAGGTTCACGTACTAGTACGCGTACAAATTGACACTTTGTAACTCAGGAAAAATTCCCAAGTCACTGTTCACCGTACGGTTCGGGAACCGTCGTTTTCCAGATTAGGGTTTAACTTGGATCCGCTGGAAGTTCTGGACTAGGCCAGTACTTAGAATTGTTAGACGCTTCAGCTATAATCCACTGGACTCTTGCTCAAGAGTACTCCTTTCGATTCACCCATATCCAACAAGTGATTTGCAAGCAAACCATTGCAATGGACAAATGGTATCGAATCTATCTCATGCATTCTTGTAACCTTAGTATTCGTGGGAACAAATACCAACATAACACATGGTCATGTACACAAGAACACGATCTCAATTGCTATTAGTATCTCTACTAAAGTAGCCGACTATTTCGAAAGATAGAATAAGTAGATAAAAGAATTTCCATAAAAGTCATTACTCCTACTAACCTTTTGTCGATGAAGAATAATTGATGTCTTCTTTGTCTTCGCAGTCTTCGTCTTCAAGGTCTCTACTACTTTGTCTATATCCCAATTTCGAAATCTAAACTCTAGTAGGTTAAATCAAGAATTGTGTTTTGACACCTAAAACTGACAACCAGCTTGACATACCAACGCTAGTGGGTTTGACCGGACAATGCCCTAACACTATGCATTCCATGAGTTGATTCAAAATGACAGACAACATTATAAACAAACTGAATTCACTTCAAACATAGTTTTGGTGGGGTCGTGAGAAGGGCAGAGGTCTTTGTTTAACTTCATGGAGAAAATTATGCCTTCCAAAGCATAAAGGTGGTCTCGGCTTCAGAGATATGGAAACTCTAAATCTTGCACTACTTGCAAGAGCTGCATGGAGAGTCTGTACTAATTGAGATAAGCTATGGGGGAAAGCTCTTCTGGAGTGAAACAATTAATCAATCAAGACAAAGACCATCTATTGAATGCTCAACCAAAAAAGAGAGCTTCTTGGGCTCGGAGAGGGGTACAAGAGAGCACATAATTTGTTAAGAAAAACAATTGTTGGAAGATAGGAACTGGAGAATATGTCAAAGTATGGAAAGATCATTGGATTATAGGGATGGATTCTCGTCCTGTTCTAAACTCACTGTGTGCAGAACGTATCGACATCATATGGGTGAAACAATTAATCAATCAAGACAAAAAAAAAACATGGAAAAAAGAGCTGATTAGGGAGATCTTTGATAATGATACATCAAGCAAGATTTTGCAAATGCGTATTCCAAAGCACGGAAAAGATAAACTCATATGGAAACTTACAATGCATGGTAATTTCTCTTTGAAATCCGTACAATAAGTTGCATGAGGAGAGGTTTGCTCATCTACAACAATCTCAGCATGTTCAAGGGTCTGACACCAAGTGGATGGATGTTTGGGAGTTGCAAACTTGGCCTAGAGTAAAGTACTTCATCTGGAAGTGTTTAGCTGATATACTACCAACAAGTGAATGGAATGTTTCACTGTCCCTTCTCAAAGGCAGTGTGGTTACTTATTCCTGGTGGCAGTAGAGTTCTTCTTTTAACCAAGAACAAATTGATTTTTTCTCAGAATGGCAGCAATTTATTGATCAGGATGAAGTGCAAGGGTCTGACACCAACCTTAAACTATTTATTGTGGTGGCTTGGTTCATTTGGAAGGAACGATGTGAAGTTGTGTCACAAGAAAAAGAGGCAAATCCTAAACAATGTGCAGACAAGGCACTGAGTTTTCATACATATATGGAGCAGTTAGAAACAAGGAAAGCTAGTCTGCATATAGTCTCTAAACCACCTAAACAACTGAACTGGATTCCCCCTCCTAACCCTTTTTACTCAATCACATGTGATGCATCTTATTCTATTGAAACAAAAATTGATGGCATTGGACTTATCCTTCGCAATTGTGCAGGTGGGTTCATCAGATGCAGGGCAAGGTACATTGGAGTTTTGGGAAGCGCAGAAGAAGCAGAATGCATAGCTATGTATGATGCTGTCGCGTGGAGTTGGGAGCTTGGCCTAAAAGATGTGTTCTTTGAAACTAATTTGAAGGGTATAACAGAATTCTTTTCTGGAAGCACGAACAACATCGCTTGGCAAAATGAGGATCTATTGGTTGATGCGACAGTGAAACTTAAAGATTTTAACACTTGGAAG
>JAJJMA010296423.1:0-10814 GCA_023529015.1 Papaver nudicaule
AACTGAAATCCATCCGATTATTTCTAATATGGGTTCTACTAGTTATCTGGATGGTCATCACATTTTAGCATTACCAAAATCTCTTTTTTCCTCTGGGTATTTGGTTTCTTCGTTTCCGATAATGAACTTGATTTTGGTGTCTAAACAAAAAGAAACTATCATTGCATAAATGCCCACATAGACTAGAAAAGTTCATAGTGTTCAATACAAGTGAAGTAATTTCTAAGACATAGAATTTCATAGACAAGGGGAGTACTTGAGGTAAGTTCAGTTGCCACTTCCGGACTACTAACTGTGTTGCAAAATTTGGAGGCACAAAACTTTGGAAATGAATACATTGGAAGCAAGCAACTTTGGAGGCACAAAACTTGCAGGGATTTTATGGAAAATCCTTACAAATGAAACACCATAAGACTTGTTCATACACAACATTTTGTATTTCAATTCTTCATCAAACCTTAGAATCCAAAATACAAATCCAGCAAAGTGGCAATTACTAGTCAAATACTCCCTCCGTCCCACATTACTTGAGCTAGTAAGTTTAAAATCTTGTCCCACATTACTTGAGCTATCCCAACTATAATAGTGATATTTCTAATAATACCCTTCATTATCATTAAATCTTTATCCATTAAATATGTATAATCTCATAATCATGTTTATACTCGTTACGTAGATGTTTTAAAATGTTTTTAAACGATATAAAATTTACAATTATATGTGCCATAATTAGAGAGATATGTCATTTCTAAATTTTACTATATTGTATATATAAGGATATAATTGGAAAAAATAGTAAATATTTAATCTCTCTCCTCCTTGTCTTAAGAATTGTGCAATCTCTAGATAGCTCAAGTAATATGGGACTGAGGGAGTAGTATAGTACTCACTCTCTTACTTACACAACCCACATTACACAGCTGAGATGGTGGAATCACCATTATACTTGTTACAGTAATCAAATCCATACCAAACTCCGTAAGGAACAAAAACATTGAAGTTAAATGTAGATATCCTCGAGTTAGGAGCATAGATCTTCACATTCTCTGGTTTCCAACCATCAGATCCTGCCCTATACAGATAAAGATGACAGATTCTATCTGTACATGGTCCAGATAAGTGGAATGTATCAGTTGAGCATCTCTCAAATGTTCTTGATTTTGGATCATCTAGTCTTGGAGCATACACCTAACCAATCATCCAACCAACAAAATCAGAACAGACCCAGTCATTGGAATTTGATTATTACAAATAAAAATGAAGAGATTTTGAATGAGTACCTGGTTACCACGGGCATCACCAAATGAAAGACTGATCTGGTCACGAGTAACTCTGGATGAGGAGCAACTAGTTTTTATTGCTACTGTATATGAACAAGCATAATTAGCTGCTTCAGCTGCAGCTATCTTGAATGATCCATATTCTTGAGGCTCTGAACTCAAGATTATGGATTCTTCTTCTGCTTGACATTCATGGGTTAAGAAGAAGAATAGAGCAAAACAGAGAACTGAGATTGCTTTGCCGTTGACCATTTTTGTGTGTTTGAGAAAAAAAATTGCCCTGTGTCTGAATAATTGCATTTATCTGATCTCTGACTTTGTAGCGGCAACAATGGGTCTGTGGCGCTACCAATTCCACGTGTTGTTTACTCGTAGACAGCGATCTGAAGGATGAAGATCTTGATCAGTAGAGGGGTTTAGACACGTCAATGTCCCGATTAAGCATCCAACGGTGGAGATGGGAATGACAGAATCATTTCGGATATGTGTGGGGTAGATAATATACGAAAAAATAATTACTTCCGCCCGCCCCACAACTAAGATTTACAGGGGGTCCATCTTTGGTGTGAGGTGCAAGAGTACCCCCTTGATTTTCCCCACGGTACTAGTAGAATTTCCGTCTTAAGGGCGAAAATTCTATATATCCTGTGAGAAAATCCAGAAGAATATCCCGTGTAAGGGAGTGTCAGGGTCCCATTTTATGTTGTATATAACCCAATGCTTCAGCTTCAGAGTTTGGAACGTCAGATCTCCAGTCGGGAAAATTCACGGGATTAAATGAAGTTAGTGTAGAATTGTTGAGATAGTGTCTCGGTTAATTAATGTGAATACAATTAGAGCAAGCACTACGGTAAACCAATTGCTTGGCTACATTTAGGGTTTCTGGTTTAGTCCAAGATCAAATCATGTGAGAAGGAGTTTAGATTGTCAAGTTGAGCTATATACCATTACCATGGATCTTTTTTAACCACTTTTTCCTCCAAACTCGTCCAACACTCCTTCGAATGAAGGAGAGGACGAAAGTGGACACGACACGACATATTGCATGTTGTGTGAAGAAAAAGAGTGCCACATGGTAGGTAGTAAAAAAATTCTAGGGCGTTTTCATATTTTTCTTTTAAAAAAAATATGTGAACGAGGGACAGTCTTTCTTCTGGCAACCTTTTTTAACTTCTCGATTTCTTACATCAACAATGGTTTCCTCTTTCAAATTGGTAGTGCTCATTCAAATGAAGGTGATGGTGTGTTTTGCACACTACCATATGATTTTCTCAAAGAAAGGGGTAAAAGAGAAAATTTTTGATGGGGGGCGTGAGGGACAAATGAGAAACTGCCATGTATCTTTCTCATTTTATATTTCTAACTAATCCCAGTGATAAAAATAGCAAGGAAGGATATTTACAAAGATCTTTTGTATATTTCTACTTTAATATTTATCAGTTGAACCGGTTGGAAACAGTTCATGAAAAAAACACATGACAGTTTTGCATTTCTCCCCCACACCTCCATCTAAAAACTGTTGAATATTCTGATCAAATATTCATGATATAGATTAAATATAGCATTGGCTATCAGTGAACCGGTTTGTATAACCGATATTGGTTTAAACCAACAAGAGAGAACCAGTCGTAAGATGTCCTGAACAGAAACTTGACTCTTCAAGATATGACTTGCAACTGTTTTGGGGTATATAGAAATGTTAGGTGTCTATTTCTTGCATAGGTGCGCAAGAGAGACGTATCTTTAGAATCTATAAAAGAACTCATGTATACCAGACAGAAAACAAGTTGTATTCTCTTCTCGCTTCACTGATGTTTTGTGTTACATAGAACAAGTAAGAATATCAGAAGAGGTCATGGATGATTCGTCGATTTTGTTGGTTTCCGTTCACAAAAGGATTGTTGTATCCTGGAAGCGGTTTGCGATCGATCCCTTCAACAACTCTAATCAAGTGGGAGCAAATAACGCTTTAAAGAAAGCGATCTACGCGCCTCAAGCCTAATTGTTTATAGTTCCATGCCCTAAATTTCTAACAAAAACTCCCCCATCACTGTGGGGTTTAGTTATTTGGAGATAGAAATTGGGTTTCGACATAAATAGTATTGGCGAAAACTGAGTATCTGCTCAATGTATTTTTTAAATATATAGCTTTGTGTGTAAAAGTGGACCTAAAAAGTTGTTTGGTGGTAGAGGGCATAAACTTTTTTTTTTCCGGCCGTCAAAGCTTGATATTACCTACGACACATGTGTAGCTTGCTAAAGATATTCTTGGTAGTAATTGGTCATATCCACGTTCGAGACAGATCCCCACAATCTACCCACTATATTGCTTGATCTCTGCAGTCATGTGTCCAGCCATACAAAAAAGTTGATCGTTATGGAGATTTTAGAGTTGTTCATATAAGTATATGAGAGCTTTTGCATACTCAGTAAATATGTCGATAGTATTCTTCTTTTCATCGTCAATCGAAATCTTATATGATTTTTTTTTATCCACTGAGACTATTATCTTGATTCATAAAGGAATGAGACGACAAACATCAAAGAGTAATATAACAAACTCGATAACTTCTTGCAATTGTGTAACATAAAAGATCTTTACACTAACATAATCTTACATCAATAGTTAACTAACCAAAATAGAGAATTGGTTACACAATTTTTTACTCTTTATAATAGCCTTTTAAGGATAACAACGTCACCTTTTTCTCTGGAACTTAGATCAAAATCCCAAGTTCTTTCTTTTTCGTTTGGAATGTCATACTCTTTAAAAATTGTGGAGATACTTAGATCAACTATCTCACAAGATCAATCTAGAATCCCTATAGTGATATACCTTGTAGAACTTTCGAAGGACTTACAAGTACACAGCGCCTGAGCGAAATTCTTCTATCAAGTAAAAAGATCATCCGTTCTTGAATGACCTCATAACATAACAAAATGCCCGTATAATGGCAAGTAATCGCAAACGTCTTTTTCTTTACAACTATTTGTACCCACAACCACGATCTTGTTGTAACTAAAGCACCACACATATGTTAAGGTATGAATTTGAGCAATTCAAGGTATTCTATTATGAAGGCGTACATAAACCAACCCTATCATGTTTCAGTCCAACCCGATGACACATCATACCTTTCTATTATATATATTTTGTAAGAATACTGTGGAGGGTAAAACATCCTTGGGACACGTGTCGGGATCGGAGGAGCTAAGCCCATCCAAGGGGTGCACCGCCATACTTCGGGAATAGTCCACAAGGCGACCTCGAGGAAGAGTCGGGCGAAGAAAGACTCGCACTGGTCATCAAAGGATAGAAGTACGGAGACATCTTCGGAAGGATTTCGCCGAAGGAACCGCCTTACTCGACAAGCTCTGACACCACCACGATTGAGTAGTTTGTCTTATTAGCTGTAAACCACTCAGACTCGGCCTATATAAGGCGAGCTCGAGAAACATTGTAGGGGTTGGATTTTTGGTGTAACCTAAGTTGTGAGAGTGAGATTAGGTTAGTATCTCCTCAAACTCCTTAGGATCATATCCATGTACTAGTTACGCAGAAATAGAATTCATAGTTATACTCTTATCTCTTGTTATTTATTTATGATGCCAGCTTCGGTGTCGTTCTTATAATCTTCGTACTATGCATGATATATGTTTGAACATTGGGTTTGATTAAGATCTGTTGGTTGTCGGGTATAAAGTGCTCATGCAGATTTTATACTCACACAGTTTGGCGCTAGAAACAGGGACTGATTAAAACAACTTAGGGTTTGCCTGTGATTTAGGGTTTTCAAATTCTTTGGGGAAATTTTTTCTTTTCTAGGGTTTCTAAAAACTCTTTCTTAAAAACGTATTTTCACCATACTTTCATTACAATCTCCATCACCTTGGACGTCTAAAGATCTTCAAACTTTAGCATGTTCAAGGGTTTCGAGTAAATCATTAGCATGATAAGATCAAAGTCTCTTTAAGGATTCCAAACCTTGAAACACAGAGATCCAATCAAGAGCATATCAAACTTCTTCAAAATACATGTCTTTCGATAGAAACCAAGGAAAGAGTCATTCTCGATCATAAGAAACAGTCATGCAAAGTTCCAGAAAATACCCTGAAAAGTTTGTTCTACAGTTACTTTAAGAAAAATAAGCCAAGGTTTATTTTTAGCATTTTTTAATACCTAATCCATATTTGGAAATAAACTTTGCCATCTTCATGCTCAGGATTTACTCGGAAAAGGACGACTCGCCAAAACCTCCTTATTGGGAAGGTAATTTGGACAAAGTCAGAATATAATTAGGGTTTGGCCAAAAACAAGTATAACCCATGCTAAAATCTCGCGCGATAAAGTCTGTAACAACAGACAGACATACATGTCAGACCTAGTACACTGCAATAGCCGCCCTGGACCTCACGGGTTTTTTGTCTTTTACAGGTCACAATCAGCATGACTTCGAAATCCGATCAGATGCCGAAGCAGAGAGTGGGTTCCTCGAGGCAGGGCACAGGCTCTTCGAGGCATAACACCAGATTTTCAACTAGCAAAGGACTATCGCCAGAGGTGGCAGCAAGCACAGTCCAGCACAGGGAGCGTGTCAACGAAGAGGATGTACTAGTAGAGGATCTAGGCCTAAATGGAGAAGGGTTCCCAGAGGGTAACGAACTACCTCAGCAACAAATACAAGAAGAAGATGGCGAGAATGACGAGAACGAGGGCGAAGACGTTATCCCGAATGAAGCAATGTCAGCACATCAGTCCACCGAAGAAGCTACGACGAGGGCTGCACAGTTCAGAAAATTGATTCTAAAAAACAAGAAAATAAGGAAGCTAAAAAAGCAACTAGCAGAGGCAAACAAGAAGGTGGCAGAAAAGTCGTCTTCAAACTACAAAGGAAGCAGCGAGGGGCATTCTCGCCCACACACCGTATCTCAGTCAAAGGGCACTCTGCATCAAGGAGCCATACCAAGATCAAGGGTGACTGCAAGGGCCATGGAATCATGGTATCGAGCAAAAGAACGGAACCCAGTATATGTCCGAAGGGGAATAACATACACCTGATCTACAGAAACGAACAAGCGAGGAAGGACCCCGAAACGCAGGCACTGCAGCAAGTAATGATGGAACAAATTAAAACACTTCGAGTTGAACTTTTTGATAACAGAATTCAATCAGGTGATAAGCTAAAGCTGACTCAGGCAATTAATGATGTCAACCGCTCGCCGCTAAGTCCCGAAATTCTCGCTAAAGCCATTCCGGTAAAATGTACCATGCCAGCATTCACGTCAATCTTTGATGGTTCTTGAGACGCAACGGTGCACATAAAAATGTACCTAAGAGTATTTTTAGCCTGGGCAGATAGGGACGAAGTACTTTGTAAGTATTTTCTTTCTAGTTTAAAGGGAGAGGCTTTGGCTTGGTACGAGAACCTCGAAGCTAGTTCGATCTCATCCTTTGAAGACCTATCAAAGGTGTTCATACTACATTTTTTGTACAACAACTCATCAAAGCCAAGAGTAGAGAAATTATTCAGTATCAGAGTAAGACCTGGAGAATCTACCAAAAGTTTGACAGACAGATGGACAACCCAGTGTCTAGAGGTGGGAAATGGAGCCTCGGAGAAAGACAAAGTACGGGCGTACCTGAGTGCACTTGACAAGAACTCTCCTCTATACGACATACTCTTCTCCAAAAATGTCGAAACGTTGCAAGATGTCCGAAAATATCAAAAGGAGCGAATCACATTGGAAGAAATTAGAGAGCAAGCAACCCAGGGGAAGGAAACCGTTTTGAAGCAAGTTCATTCAATAAACAATCTGTCACTCAAAGAGCGCGATCAAGCAATGAATAATCAATCAGGTGATCCCTCAAAAAGAGAAAGACAAAATGACAATGGCAGGTATGACAACGAGGGTAAATTCGGTGACGGTAAATATCATGACAACAGAAAGTACAATGACAACAGAGGAGCAGGCTCTCAAGGAGATTTCAAAGGCAATATAACCCAACGAGGGAAAGAGGGAGGCAAAAAGTTTGGAACACCTTGATCAGGATTCCCTGCATTCCAAGACAGGAAGCTCCCAAAGCTGTGTGTGTCCATCGAAGAAGCCCTTCGAACCATCGAGCAATCTGAGTTTGCAAGCAAAATGAGATACCCGAGGAGTAGGGGCAATCAACCTAAGCATACCTAGAATTCCAGGGATTACTGCCAATTCCATAAGTTCTATGGACATGCAACAGAGGACTGTGTCACAGCGCAGGATCAAATTTATTTCTTCATCACAAGGGACAAGTTCAAGCACCTCCTGGAGCTACCAAAGCCACCCCCAAACCAGCTACAACCGAAGGATGAGCAGAAACACGAGGCATATGTCATAACAATTGATCGAAACATCCCGAGGTTTAGCGACTGCAACTCCATAGTCCACGCAGACATCTGTAGACGAGGCCCCAAAAGAATCCAGACAGACCGAATTCATAAAAAAGACTTCGAGGGAAAAGAAATATTCAGTGTAGCGATGAAAGGGCATCTCGAGGAGTGGCAGAAGCAACCAATTTTCTTTTCTGCTGCGGATACCCCTAATGAAGGAAGATCCACAATGATCCCCTAGTCATTACATTGCACATCAAAAAGACGGCTATGTCTCGAATACTGGTAGACCCACGAAGCTCCGTAGACATACTCTTCGGACGAACATACGATAAGCTACTCGGAAAGAATATTGCCTTGGTACCCTCTTCGTACAATATATACGGCTTCAATGGAAAACCCTCGACGCCAAGAGGAGAGCTATCATTAATGGTCCATGTGGGGAGTCTGAAACGACCAACATCATTCTGTGTGGTCGACATAGAATCTCCTTACAATGCCATCGTGGGAAGACCTTGGTTGCACATCATCATGGGAGTAGCCTCCACACTACATCGAAGAATTAGATTCCCTACCCCACTTGGAATCGCAGAAATACTAGGTGACCCAACCGAAGCTCGTGTGTGCAACGAGATAGATGTCCAAGCAAGAGAACATCCAAGAAAGGATTGCCCGAGTCAGGTCAAGCACCCAAAGATTACAGATTCTTGCATAAGGGAATTCATAGCTGAAGTCGAAGCAGGGATGGTAGACACGACCATAAAAAATACAACAACCTACAAGCAAGGCACCCGACCTACCAACAAGGGGAAATATCATTGCCTTAACAGAGAACAGTTCCTCGTCACAACTAGTAGCATCCAAACTCCGAATGAATCGTCAAGCTCGGACAACGGAGGCAAAAAACACGCCGCAGGAACAATTCTGGGCCAGGCCCTATGTAATCGCGAAAGCACTCGGGAACAACACATACAGCTTGATTAACCTCGAGGGTCAAAAGCTAAGCACCCCAGTCGAGGGAAAGAACTTGAAGCACCTTAATTAAGGCATTTTATGTAAACATCACGTACGAAATTGGTATCCAATAAACGAAGAAGCTTGATCTATCTAAAGTTGCACTCTTCGATGCATTTTATTTTCAAACTCCAGATCCTACCAGAACGGGTAAAAAACCCAATCTGGCTAGGCACACTTACAAAGGATTTAGCGCCACAAAAACAAAACTGGCCATGATGCCATCTCCCCTAGTGCCTTGGCGCAAATAAAAGGCTCTAACACCAAGGCCTAGACGCCAAAAATAAAAAAGACCTCGAATAGCAGGCACATAGATGATGTTCATATAAGTCGTAAGGGCCCTACGAGCTATGTGACACAGTCCTCTACCCACAAGACACCCCGTTAGCGGTGGGTACTTTGTATCTAGGCTACATAAGCTAAAGATACATTTGCACCCACCACCACACGACCATGAGGACCTCTCTTTATGAGGCGTCGAGGGGACGATAAATGGAATTAACATCTACCTTTAAAGGTGGATGGAACCCCGAGGAAGCTAATTCGCCCACATTCACGGGAATGGTAGGCGAATTACGCAGCCGAGGGACCTCCTCCAAAAAACTAAAACATAGCCTTGAGGAGGGGCTAACGAGAAACAGATGGGTCGAATTCTAGGCCGCGACAGGAGAATAGTACCATGTCTAAGCTCCAGCCTTGACCGGCACTCCCATATCGAGTTACTTTATTATCGAAGTGCAAGCATAGCTGCTACCCACCATAAGTTCCTCACTTTACTTGGGGCAAATGGATTATCAGAACACCACCATGTTCTCTCGGAGGATACCTTGTATCCTCGATAACCACCCAGTATACCGAGGCAGAACGAGTACCTATGGCCTCGATAGCCTTTGTTTGCTTTAAAACAGGCAAGTAGCTAAAAGCCTTTGGGAAGGGTGATCCGTAAGACCCCACTAGCTTGGTTTACTATCTCCCACATCGAAGTAAGCCCTGGAGTTGCACCTCGAGTACCCTTAGGAGCCTAGAATATTGCAACAGCAACTTCGTACTTACTCACGAAGTTCTCAGCACACATGCAAATTAAAAAAGAAAATAAAACTCCAATCAAGCAACAAAGGCCTCTTCATAGACATAGTCAATACAGCTTACAAGCACAAAAACAGTGGGAAATGCCAAGTACAACAATTCTTGCATCAGAAAACAAAAAGGAAAAAGCAAAAGCTTCGCTGCTACAACATGGGAGAAACTTCATTAGATAGCACAACGTGACGAGGGGAGGGATCTCCAAAAACTTTCATGTCATCCCAAAGCCTTTTTTCAGCCTCCAGATCCTCTTCATAAGTTCGAAAGCCAGAGTGATCTTGTCTTGAAGGAGTGATTTCCCTAATGGGCTCAGACTCACTTTTGCTCTCTTCACTGTACGCGGCCGAGGATTCTTGAAACAAATAGTTATTCCCTTTATCGAAGTTAACACCCACACCACCACCAGTGCTCGGCACTTCGGCGTCGCCAAGATCCTGTGCGGCATCATCAGCAGGATCGCCAGTCTTAACTAAAACATTATCCTTCTGATCATCCTGGGGATTGTTCTTCGGATCATCCTTCGAACCATCCTCTGGAACATCCTTCGAGCCACCCTTGGGATCGTCTTTCGGATCATCCTTCGAATCACCATCGGAACCATCCTTAGAATCACCCTCGGAGTTCCCTTTGGGATGACCTTCGGAGTCACCTGAGTGGCCATCATCCGAACTACCATCGTTATCACCTTCATCATCTTCATGACCTTTGTCTTCAGGAATTCTCCCAAGCAGCCCTCTCTTTCGCGCTTCATCCCTAGCTAACCTTACAAACACCTCTTGAGGAACCAAGTATTCGTCGCCTGGAAGTATCGCGTCAGCATCCCTTGCACCAACAGCCCATAGGTAGGAGGCTCAATGCCGATGTATCTAAAGAGCGACCCACCATGCATTCGACAGGCCATGCTAGTAGCTAGGGAGGTAGTCAATGCAGATCGAGTAAGCAGTTCTTCGACAGACCGTCCATGTCTTAACTGATGGTTGATGAGAGCAAAGCCAGTAACCATATTCCTAAGGTCCTTCTGGTGTTTTTACCTGCAAAAACAAGTGTACCGTCTCTGGGTACTTTCGTA
>JAJJMA010296438.1:0-10354 GCA_023529015.1 Papaver nudicaule
TATAATAATCTTTAGCTTTTGCATTTATTTGGAGATCCACGTATAGTTGAAAGCTCAACGAAGTGAAGATAATGCCAGAACTGCGGAACTTAAAACTATCATTGAACAATGTATGTGCAAATCTAAAACAAAAGTGAATTAACTAAATATAACGATACAGAATATTAAACCTGGCCTGAAAGTGTGATCACCTTAACAAATGTTTGGTACGTTATTCCAAGATTTTTCCTCCATTGGTTGCTTGAAAAATTGTGTCTGTTCGCCCGGTTCGAAACCTATACTGACAGTTGTGATATTGGATATCTGACCTTCCATATACTACACATAAGGGTTCCAAAACAGTAATGCAATTATGTACTATGTTTTATACCTTCAATCATAAAACAACATACCAAATTGGAAACCTTAGTTGGAAGGAAAGTAGAGAGACATAGACTTTCAGAAACCTGCACATGGAGAGAGAACATTTAAAATTTGGTACCTGACTATCAAGCATGCTTGGATAAGAATTTGTGGACTTCGATTTGGTCATTGACACTGACAACACCTTTGTCAAATGCAGCTGTAACTCTCATTTGCCTTCCTGTACATAATATAGAGACTTTACATATAAGAATTCAAGAAGAATTCAAGAAGAGAAAGGTACATGAAAACCAAAATGAAAATGCTAACCTAACGTACTGTACATTAAAGACTACATAAAGAAGTCCAGTTTCGTTCATCCAAGAGACGTCCTAATGTATCTATAAGTAGCAACTACATCTAAGAATGTAGTTGCATTGAAACCTTCGGAATAACATCTCACGTTAAAGGATTCTAACCGGTGGTATTCTGGACAGAAAGAGTTCTTATCCCAATGACAATACAGTCTTGTGGAGACTAAAAACCACTTCTCCATATAGAAAACGGTACTTTCAGTCTCAATGTTGAAAACTCCATTAACAGAAAGCCTCAAAGACTCAAATACTCAAACCCATGATGATATTTCATTAGAATACCGAGATAGTAATAATCACCCGAAGAAAAGCAAGCGAATTGCAAATTCAGATTGATGCTCCTAAAGTAAGGGTTTGAGGTAAAAGTACACGGTCTATTGTAGTTATCCCCTGCAAAATGTTAACGTAAGCAAATCAGTCAAAACTTGTACCATTTAACTTCCAAAAACCTACCATGAAAATGCAAACAAACATAAACATACTGTAAGAGTACGACAATAGTCTCGAAAGAGTTTCGAGGTATATAAGCAAGATTTTGAAATATTTATCGTTTCTAATGCACAAACAAACAGAAACAAAGTTGAATTATATGCGAATTAAATGTGCAATCATCAATGTCACAGTTTGTGACAAAAAAGCATCCTGATCATCACTTTGAGCACCCAAAACTCCAAAAATGGACCTTAATGAACAAAACATTAAAGTACGTACCATAAGATGAACTTCATTTTCATCAATTTGTTTTCCTATTCAAATGAGACCTACGAAAATAAAATCCAAAACACCATCATTGCATTACCCATCAATGCTGCAATTGCGGAGGTAAAAAAATTGATGATAACAATGGCTCATGTGATTCCTTTTTTTCAAGCATTTTGACAAACAACCAAAGTGCAACCATAAATAACATAAAGAAAATGACTCAATTCTCTAAGAAAGCATAAATCGGCATCTAAACTCATAAATATAGAATAGGAATGCAATAGCTGAACTCATCTTTAACAAACAGTGTACACTACACCATATTCTGTGATCCGCAACTGAAATTCGCAACGGTTTTGCTGCAGTTGCGAATCGCAACATACTCTGAACCGTTGCGGATTTGATGCAACGGTAGAGATTTCGTTGCGGATTGACGCAACGGCTTAGATTAGGTTTCAATTTCGCAACAGAAAATTTTCACGTGTGTGGAGTTTGCGTGTGGCGCATTACACTTTAGGACACTTTGTGGTGTGTGTGCGTGTGGAGTGTGCGTGTGCTTATGTGCATGCGTAGTGTGCGTGTGGAGTGTGAGTGAGCGGGATAACTAATCTTTTCCCCCCCATTTTCCAGATCTTATCTTCTTCTTTCTTCTTTCTTCTCTGCTGCTGCTGCGAGAGAGAGAGTTTTCTTCTTCTGTGTGTGAGAGAGATCGAGGGTTTTCTTCTTCTGTGTGTGATAGAGAGCGAGGGTTTTCTTCTTCTGTGTGTGAGGGTTTGCTATTGATAGTTAGGGTTTGTTGTTGATTGTGAAGACTTAGCTGTGTAAGTATTTAGGGTTTCTTTGTTTTGTTTTTTTTGTTTTTTGAAAGGTTTCTCTATTGATTTTTGCTGAGTTAGGGTTTTCGGATTGATAAATCTTTTCACCTTTTTATTTTAGGTTAAACCAAGAGCACGAGCAAGAGAAACAAACCAAGAGCAGGTATAAATTTCATCTTTTAGAGTATTCTGATTTGTGTAAGGGTAATCTGAATTATGGTGAGATCTGTTGTTTTTAGGGTTTTGATTTCAAGTATTCTGATTTATGTTGAGAATTGTTGTTTTTAGGGTTTTGATTTCAAGTATTATGTGTGTGTTGTTTTTAGGGTTCTGATTCATGCATGTTCATAGTTTTGGGTAATGCATGATTTAGATTTTGTGTTTTACTGTAAGGGTTTTGAATAATTTATGTTGTTTCAAGGATTTGAGAGGAATTTATGTGTGTAATTCCTGTCATACAAATGCTGTTAATATCTAAATAATTTGTTGTCTGTGTGTTTGTATTTTGCAAATGAAATTGATATGATATGGGTCAATATGGTCTGGTGGTAAATATTGAGTTACTTCTAGGCTCATTCTCTTCTAAAATGAGAATCTGTCGTTAACTTAAAGGGATTCGGCACCCTACCACTAGACTATATTGCCTAATTGATTGATTTTTGTCTTTTCTTAAGTCATACAAATGTTGTTAACATCTGGATAATCTATTGTGTGTGAGTTTGTTTCTGAGTTTCAGTTAAATGAAATTGATATGGGTCAATATGGTCTGGTGGTAAATATTGAGCTACTTCTAGGCTCATTCTCTTCTTAAATGAGAATTATGTCGTTAACTGAAAGGGATTCGGCACCCTACCACTTGACTATATTGCCTAATTGATTGATTTCTGCGTTTTTTTAAGTCATGATAGTAACTTGTGAGTGATTATAACTTGAACTGTGCAGTCAGATGTCATCTGGTCTTGATAAGGGGTGGATGAATTTTAGACCTAAATCTGCTACGTATATTAAAGGTGTAAGGTCATTCATAGATTTTGTCCGTCACAATGGTGGTAATAGTACATTATTCTCATGCCCTTGTACACGTTGTATGAATGGTAAAGGACCGAAAACACTTTTAGAGATTGATATTCATCTGCTCAAATATGGTATTACTCAAACATATACATTATGACGTCATCATGGAGAAACTGCCGCTGTAGGAAAGAATATGGTTAACAGTAGTACTACTGACATTGTAGGAAATTTAGCTGAGAATGTAGGCATAGTTGCTGATGTTGTTAATCCTATAGTGAATGATGAAGTTGATCCTTCTATAGGTGTAGATGAGAATGCTGGGACCCATTGTAGTTTTCACGTTAAGGGAAGTAGCAGTAAGAAAAAGAGAGATGAGTATGAGCGTGCAAGACAACCTTTATATCCTTCATGTCCTGAAGGTAAGACAGCATTGTATGCTGCTATGAAACTGAATAACATTAAAACCCAATATGGGTTTTCAGACAACGGAGTTACTGCACTCTTAGAATTGATGAAAGAATTACTTCCAGCTGATAATACACTGCCATCTAAGTACCATGATATAAAGAAGATGATCAGTGAACTAGGGATGGATTACATAACTTATGATGCATGCCTCAATGATTGTATTTTGTATTGGAAGGATGATATCAAATTAGTTAAGTGTCCAGTTTGTGGAGAACCTAGGTATAAGAAGGTTTTTAATGATGAGAGGAAACTTACACAAGTAGCTCAAAAGACGTTAAGGCATTTTCCTCTGATTGCGAGGCTGCAAAGGTTTTACAGTATTCCTTGGATAGCAGAGGCATTTTACTGGCATTCTAAAGCAAAGTCAAATATGAATGTGATGCGTCATCCTGTCGATTCTTCTGCTTGGCAATGTGCGGATAACTTCTCACCTGAGTTTGCCAAGGAACCACTTAATGTTACACTTGGGATAGCAACTGACGGCTTCAACCCAAATGGATGCTTCGGTCTTCCTTACAGTGCTTGGCCGGTAATACTCTGTCCATACAACCTTCCACCTTCAATGTGTATGAAGCGGGAATTCTCGATGCTAAGTCTGTTGATATCAGGCCCAAAAGCACCAGGTAAAAACATTCTTACAAAGTAATGTTGAAAGTACTGTTTGATTGTTCATTTTGTGCAATAATTAGTGTATTAGTTGAGAGAATCTAACTGTTAAAATGTTTTTGATGTTTTTGTGTAGGTAAAGACATAGATGTCTATTTGCAACCACTGATAGAAGAGCTGAAACTGTTATGGAATGTGGGTGTGATGACATTTGACTCCTTCACAAAGATTGAGTTTTGTATGAAAGCCAGATTACTATGGGCTATTCACGATTTTCCTGCACTAGGGACTTTGTCTGGATGTGTCACCCATGGATATTATGCTTGTCCTACTTGTGGAGAGTACACAGTTGCTGATGGGCTTCCCTTCAGTAAGAAGATCAGTTATAGGGGACACCGAAGATGGCTGCCTGCAAACCACAAGTTTCGAGATGATAAAACACATTTCAGCGGAACGGTAGAGCGTGATGCAGCTCCATGGCCATTGACAGGGTTGCAAGTTGAAGAGAAGGTAGCTAATATTGTAATTAAGAAGGGTAAGGGAAAACAACCAGCAGTACGAGGTCAGAAGCGTAAAAGGAAAGGGGGAGAACAAGATGAAGATGATGTTCATGCGTGCACATTATTTTCTCGAAGGTCAATTCTGTATGATTTGCCAAATTAGAGTTCAAATGTCGTCCGACATTGTATAGATGTTATGCACACAGAGAAGAATATTACTGAACATCTTATGAACACTCTCATGGGAAATGTCAAGTCTAAAGATGGCCCTAATGCAAGGAAGGATATGGAATCCATGGGAATTAGAAAGAAGTTGTGGGTGACAGTGGATGAACTGACAGGGAAAACCACTATGGATGATGCCTCTTTTGCAATGACAAAACAGGAGAAAGTTGATTTCTGCACTACATTGAAGAACTTAAAAGTGCCATATGGTTTCTGTTCCAACTTTCGAAGCAGCGTCAACAACAATCCTCCTGAGATAAGAAACTTCAAATCTCATGATTACCACATCGTAATGCAGCATTTACTTCAATTGTTGGTGCATATTGCGACTTCTCTGCCTAAAGATCTTCGTGTATCTCTTCTGCGTATAAGTATTTTCTTCAAAGTGTTATGCGCGAAGGTAATCAACAGAGAGCAACTTTTAAGAGCAAAAACAAGTATGATTGAAGCAATGTGTGTTCTGGAAAAGCATTTTCCTCCCTCTTTTTTTTGTAATTAGTATTCACCTGATGGTCCATTTGGCCGATGAAGCTTTAGTCTGTGGTCCGGTTCGATTCAGGTGGATGTATCCTTTCGAGAGGTAACTATCCTTTTCAAATATTTATTTATGTCGCTCATTATATATTTATGCATACAGTTCCATTTGTAGTTCTGTAGCTGAAAACTTATAAACTTGGTTTACTGAATTTGTAGGTTGATGAAAACTTTCAAGAATTTGGTGCGTAATCGAAGGTACATTGATGGTTGCATTGCAAGAGGGTATACCCTGTGAGAAGCTAGCTTGTACTGTATGGAGGACCTGTCAAATGATGGTGATGGTACTCATAAGCATACACAACAGGCCTTTCTTGATGATGATGATGAGTTTGCCGATGAGATGCCTCTGAGTAAAGGGAAGGAAATTACTTTAACCACTATGATGTTTCAACAAGCTCGCAAGTGGATTCTGTCCAAGTTTGTTGGAATAGATGACTGGGAAAGGTATATAGTTTTACTCTCTTTTCTTTATTCTAATAGAACAGTTTAATGTTTTCTGAATTCCTGATGAGATGTTCTGATTTTTGTTATATCGATGGACCATGCTAATAGATCAGTTTATATTTTGACTGTAGGAAGTATGATTCCTATTGCGACAATGCAAACTCTAATACTCAAAATATAAAGAGTTTCCATTTGTGGTTACGCGATGAGGGAACGAGCTCTCTTCAAACTTATTTCAATATTGGTTTTAGGTAATTAACTTCGACTGACTCATTGTCATTCTTACAGTTGTTAGAAGCCAAACAAGAGGATTCAGTACTCTGGCGTCTGGTACAGGGACCTCTGTTCAAGGCACAGTCGTATAAGAAATACCAAGTGAACGGCTTTGTTTTCTGCCCACAAGAGCACGATGCACGGGTGGTGACCCAAAACAGTGGTGTTAGTATGAGAGCTATTACAAATTGCAGAGCAAAGTCAACTGATCAAAACCTGGTACATGCAGAAGTAACATATTATGGAGTAGTTAAACACATCATCGAGTTGAATTATATAGACTTTGAAGAAACCGTGTTTTATTGTGATTGGGTCAAAGTTGAAGATAAGACTAATGGTTGAAAAGTTGATCCACAGTCTCGTGTGATAAAAGTTAACTTGTCTAAGCTTAAAAGCATCAATAAGGTGTCAGATGAACATTTTATTCTTGCCTCCGAAGCATCACAAGTGTTCTACTCAAAGGATGTTACTGATGAAGGATGGTCTATGGTCTTGCATTCACAACAGCGACTTACGCATGCAGTAGATGATATGGAAGTTCCTAGTATTTATCAATCTGCTTTTACAGACAATGAGAGTTTAGAAAAACTTATATGTGTGGATTCTGTAGTTTAGAATGATGTTTGTCATTAGTAAAAATCATGTGTGTCAGTCTGTAGGTAAAACTGTTTATTGTTCTAAGTTGCATGTTCTTTTTTTCTGTTTATGAAATTTTATGTGTTGGATTATTCAGTTTAAGCTTAATCTGTTTAACTTCTGTTTTGTTTGACTAATCTGTCTATGTTGGTAAGTGCAAGGTTATGGCAGCTGCAGTGGAGGTAGATGAGAATGGGCTTCCTAGGTCTAGCAATTCCTGTACAATGGGCCACATGAAGGGGTCATTGATTCGTACACATTGCCCTATCTCCAACAAAACCTGGAGGCAGGTGCCAAGGAAGTTTAAAGAAGATGTATGGCAGGATCTCAAGGTACAAACTTACCTTTCTCTTGTTTTTTCTATCACTTCAACATTTATTGAGTTAGCTAGTAACCTTGAGGGTTTGATTCTGCAGGAACAATATCAAATTCCTGATGTTGCAAAGACAATCATGATCAAGAATGTGGCTAGTCCTTTTAGGAGACTGAAGCATGAATGTCGTGTCAAGTATTATGATATCTATCATACCCATGAAGAAAGGATTCAACATTGTCCTCCAATGATCAAAGAAGAACTGGATATTGTTATGTAATAATGAGAACACTCCTGCGCAACGGGCTAGTAGAGTGGAGCACAAGAAGAAAAGAAAGCAATATGATTACACCCACACCGCTGGTCGCAAACCCCATAGTCTTGTCAGAGCTGAACCGGTATGTTTCTGTTGGCAATTTTCTTTCAAGGTTTTAGGGCAATATTGTTCATTTATAATTGATTGATTAAAGCGGTTTCGAATCATTGGTCTAACTTCAGGAGGCCAAGAATCCGGGAGTAGAAATCACTCCATCTATGGTGTGGGAAGCAACTCACAAACAAGCTAATTGCCAAGTTCTAGCTAGTGCACAACCCTACTATGTAAGTAACCTAAAATGTCTTACACTGCACCCTTATTATGTAACTTGTGATTTTATAGAATTTTATGCTCGGCATTACAGGATGAGCTTAAGAAGCGCGAGGCACAGGTTAAGGAAAACCTAGAAGCTGGTACTCCTCTAGAAGATGATGCAATGACTCTTGCATTTGGAAAGGATACAAGGGGACGAGTTCGTGCTGTTGGTCCTATCTCTTCGACACAATATGTATTATCTGCTCCCGTGCGTGCCAAGGTTGCTGAGTTGCAAGCTTCAGATGGAGAGCTCAAACATAAGGTGAATGATCTAGGTGGGAATATGGAGGTTTTAATTGAAGGTTTTGGGTCATTGTGTCAAAATTATCAAAGAGCTGAAAGCTGGACAAACATCGATGATCGGCTCTAACAGCATGGGCAATTCACAAGACCTTGTGGCTTCACCTACTCTTAGTGGTACTCATGATCAATCACCAACTCCCATAGCTCCAGTGGCAGAGGCCGTTTCACCTGCTCATTCAGCAATACGTTCTGCGGCAGTTCAATATTCATTACTGAATATGGATGGTGATATTATTGCTAAGGGTGAACAGTGTACAGGTATTGACATCTAGTGTCTAGTTCATTTATATGGTTGTATGTTTTCTATATTAAGGATTTTTCGTGTGATGTATGATTACATGCTTAATAATGTACAGGTGAAATGGGAAAGCTGTGTCATGGCGTACCTGTATTTGCTAACCATGTGAAGGTGTTACTGCATGAAATTCTCTTGCCAGATGACAAGACCACAAAAGCTAACAGGCTTGCAAGGACTTTTCGAGAGGTGGGAGTTGGTGGATTTATTGTTCATCCTACAGCCTTCACCCGATTCTAGGCTCTTCTCCTTTTTTTGGTATATCTCAGTCATCGTCTACTGCGCCGAACACAACTAACATATAGGCTCTTATGTAGAGACGTAAATGGCTAATGTTCACACTTTTGTATGTATAGTGAACATTATCTCTTTTGGTGTGGTGCTGGGTGAGCATTTAAACCTTATGTAGAGACGTAAATGGCTGTTATCTTCTCTTTTTTGTTAATGTTCACACTTTTGTATGTATGTGAACATTATAACTCTTATGGTGGTGCTGGTGAACATGGGTACTTTTATCTAGTTTATTTATCGGATATATTATGCTTTTTTTTTTGTATATGTCCACATGTTTGTGCTTTGTTACCAGTGATTGCGCAGGTTGCCATGGTCATCTGAAGCGCTAGTAGCCACGTGGGGAAACATCCCTGGTAAGTACATGTGTTTTATGCCCTTTTCCTTGTATTACTGAATTGATTCCTTTGGATATTAACCTGCATTCTTGTACACACTTGCGAGGTTTTTTGATGCGACTTTGGATGTTGAGCTTGCTCTGCTGCCTCTAAGTGAACACTATCAGAGGTTATAATGTCTTTGTCTGCTCTTTTAGTGTCTGCTCCTTATGTTCCATTTGTTAGCCTTTACACATTTAGTTATATAATATCTATATGGCCTGTACACATTTAGTTATACGGTTATACGATTTATTCTCATTTCTGAGTAGTTTGAGCATGGGAGCAAGAGAACTGGATGTGTTTGCATGGTTGTTTGTGCTTTGGAATAGCATCTGCTCCTGTACACTCCATTTGTTAACCTTTATATGTTATGTCTTGTACACATTCTTTTCATGGTTAGCTAAATTCTGGTTGTATCCTTATTTCTTGGTTTGCACCCAGATTTAGTTTTATCCCTTAGTTTCGGTTCCTGCAAACTCTAGGTTTTGGTCGCATGATAAGAGGCCTGTTGTATGTCCACTGCTTGGTGCCAGTGTATGGCTGAATTTTCCTATATAAATAAAATGACATGAATCGATTCTCAGAAAGTATGGAAATGCTTGTCGAAACAACATGTTTAGTGATAGTCTTCCCATTAGATCGTTTACTTTGTTTCATTCCCTCTACTTTGTTGAACATTTACTGAGTAATTTAAGTTCTTTGTATCTCTGCAGTGATTTGAGGATAATACAAAGGAGAACAAACACCACTGATCAAGGAGTTTAACTTACAAGTATGCATCTTTCTGCATTGGTAAATGTCTACATTATGTCTATATTATGAACCCTTACTGTGTCTGAAATGTCTACATTATGAACTTAGTGTTGAATTGTCTATATTATGAACTTAGTGTTGAATTGTCTATATTATGAACCCTTACTGTGTCTGAATGAATGTCTATATTTTTGTGATTTTACTTCTTTCATATCACTGGTTGGTATTAAAGAAGTAGTGGCGCAAACTGTCGGGTTCGCCTCAACCCTCAATTCTTCTTCTTGCTTTTTTCTTATCACTTGCTGGTAAAGAAGAACAAGAAGAAGGTTTGTTGGTAAGCGAGGCATGCGCCTTTTTGTTGCTTAGGTAGTCTGAATGAATGCCTGAATGTATGTCAGAATGGAATTTCTGAATTCAGAAGAAATTGCTGGGTAAATTGGTAGTGCAGGAAA
>JAJJMA010296443.1:0-11442 GCA_023529015.1 Papaver nudicaule
CTACAACTCCACCAATTACTACTTCAGACACTGCCACCACTGGACGAGGTACCGCTGAGATGAATGTGGATACTACTGGCGAGCATACTGTTCATATACAATCTCCTGTCCAGTCAAATAATCAGACTGAACAAATTTATGCCTCAGCTGTTAACAATGCAGTCTCTGCTCTTCTTCAACTTCTTTCCCTGAACACGTTACCTTGCACTTCTGCTGACAATAGTTCCACAGAGATTCAATTACCGCCCAACAAGTTAGTGGATTCCTTTGCTGCTTTGTTGTCTCAAGACCAAGGAGGTTCTAATACCCTCTATCTAGAATCAATGAGCAAACTGAGTGAACCTGGGTTGGCGTTGAAACCTGTTGAACTTACTACTGTTGTCTCTCAGCTGACTCCTTATGAAAAATTCTGTAGCGCCGTCATGGTACATTACTGCCTCAGTCTTACCCTTTGACTTTTCCGTTGAAAATTTCGTTTCCAACTATATCTGTTTCTCTTATTCTTCAGGATTTTCAGCGCAATCTTGGTGGTATCATGTTGAATGCTCAATTGCAACAAGAACGCGACAACCTTCGCCAGGATAAAGCCAAACTAGAGCAGAATCTAGAGAAGAGTAAAGCTCTAGTGGAAAAGGAGAAGAAGGAAGCTGATCGACTTCGGTATTACTTCAATAAGGAGAAAAAAGAACACAAAGAACTTCAAAGTTAGCCGCTTTCTTCTGTTTTCCCTAAGTATTTTATATTCCGCTGTTTCTTGTTTCCCAACCTTTAGTCCCTGTCTATTATAAGGTCGCCAGCAACATGATGACGGTCAATCGAGGCAGGTTAAGGTTGAAATTGATAAGTTGATTAGCGCTAATGCTAATCAGCGTAACATGTTACTCGATTTTGACCGAGATGATAGGTGGTACCGCCGAGAGTTACGCCATGTCACTGACCTTAACATAAATCTTGACCATCTTCTCAAAGTGTCCGAAGCGGATGTTGCGTGGGCAAAAAGTGAACTTGACAACGCCTCCCGCCTGGCTGAATTGGAACGTAAAGCCAAGGAAAAAGCTATTGTAGACCATATGAAGATAACCACCCAACTAAAGGATAAGGAAGCAACCATTTCACGCTTATCTTCCACGCTAGTTTGCCGTACTGCTGAAAGGGATACCGCCCGAGATGAGATTCGACGCCATAAGGATTTTGCCCAAATTCATGGAGATCGTGCTAGGCAGCTAAGTGAAGAGAATAATATCCTTAGACTCAAAATCAAACAAGCCGTTGGTCCTTGTTCTGATCAAGAGGTTTTGAGTAAATTGGATGAAATAAGTATTGCCAAAAAGGGTATTCATGAGTATGTTAACAGTCTAGAAGGTAGCTCCTTAGGGTCTCAACTTCCCACAGAATTCTTAATTTGTTGTTGCCTTAGCGCTAATATTATGTTTTCTTTATTTTCAGAGAAGTACAAAAGGTTGGAGTCTCAGCTGGAAAAGCAAACCACCATTTTGGAAGAACATAAAGGGTGTACCGCCAGAATTACTGAGTTAGAAGGGCAAGTGAAAGATCATCAGACATGTGGAAGCAAATTGCATGCGCTAGAGGTTGATCATCTACAGTGTACTGGTAAGATTAGCAACTTGGAGGATGACGTTAAAGCTCTTCAAGAGTACAAGAAGAAGTTTGAAACTGAATCTTCTAAGTCCGCCAAACTTCAACATATTCAAGATGCCCTCAAGTCTGAGCTGAGTCTCGCCAAGAAGTCTGCTCAAACACAAGAGGAGCAAAATGCTGCTGATGTGAGAGTGGCCGGTTTTTTTGCTATCCAGATGTACTTGGCTGGATTTTGTCCATCTCATGGTATAGAGATTCCAGAAGACTACGCTCCTGGCCGCCTTCCTGCTGAATAGACTACTCCCACTGCCGCTGAGAATGAGTGTAACCCCCAAGACACCATTCATGTAAACAGCGGGTCAGATTCTGAAGAAGAAGATGGAAGTGATGAAGAAGACGCCGAAGGTGATGAGGATTTGCAGCCGAAAGGTGGGAATTCTCATCAAAATGATGACAAGGGTACCAATGATAATGACGGCCATGATATGTCCAAGAATCAAGACCAAGACACCGACCAATCTATCCAGGAGAAAGGCGTCATAACCGTTGAAAGGGAAGAGGCAGTGATCCCTCCAAACCCCAAACCTTAAAGGATGGTTCATCCTCTAGTCCTCCAGTGTAGTCTATAAAGATTTCTTATTTTAGCTTGTGTTCCTTTGCTTATGTTGGAGTGCTTTTATGCCTCCCACTTTTTTGTTATCAAACTTTTGATGAATATATGGTTTTGATTAAGCATCTGAATTTTTCTATTCTTTTGTTTTCGCCGGTATAATCGAATCCATTTTAGTTTCAATGATGAGCTGACAGTATTTTTTCTTAGCCACATCGCACCCGTTTTCGCTATACATTGTTACTTGTGCCCGTCGGCGATCTATTATAAGTGGTAGGTTTGCCAAGAGGGTGGTTAGTGCCTCCTGGAGTCTTATATTTTTCTGCCAGCACTTACAGATCAACAAGTAACGCGTCAGGAGTTATAGCACCAGTTAGCCAGATTTACTGTTATTCAAAGCTATGCATCGAAATCTAAAATGTCTCGTTATGTCCCGGCGTATGATTTTCTTGGCGATTTTGCCTCAGCATATGGCTATTGAGCCTTGTAAATTTTCTTGGCAATTTTGCCTCAGCGTATGGCTATTGAACCTTGTGAATTTTCTTGGCAATTTTGCCTCAGCGTATGGCTATTGAGCCTTGTGAATTTTCTTGGCAATTTTGCCTCAGTATATGACTTATTGAGCGCTATAAAATTTCTTGGCAAATTTGCCTCAGCGTATGGCTATTGAGCCTTGTAAATTTTCTTTGGCAGTTTTGCCTCAGTATATGGCTATTGAGCCTTGTAGATTTTCTTTGGCAATTTTGCCTCAGCGTACTTGTCGCCGTATGCGAATAATTAAAATGACACAATAATTTGTTAACGGGGTTCAGCGCATAAAGCAAACCTACGTCCCCGGATCTTATTTGCTGCAAATTACAAAAGCTAATAAGACTTCTTGGGTATTATGCCCGCCCAAGACTTCGGATTTTACATATAACCTTATGGATAGAATCTCTTAATAAACTTGGCATTCCATGGATGCTCAAGTTCTTTTCCATGCTCATCAACTAACACATAAGCTCCACTACCCACTACACGCTTGATAACATAAGGGCCTTCCCAAGTAGGTTCCAGCTTCTTACATCCTTTCTTCTTCTGATACGACGGTACCTCCCTTAATACAAGGTCACCAGGCTGATAGTCTCTTGGCACTACACGCTTATTATACTCCCTGGCTAGACGTCGATGGTAATTTTCCATATGAGTCAAAGCAATGAGCCGATGTTCTTCCAAGTCGTCTAGTTTTGCCAAGATTAAGTCTGTATTGAGATTCTTCTCCCAAGCTTCGTGTTTTGTAGTTGGCAACATAACTTCTGATGGAAGTACCGCTTCTGCACCAAATGTGAGTAAAAAGGGAGATGCTCCAGTTGCCTCTCGAATTGTAGTTCTGTAAGACCATAGGACATTATGAAGATGCTCACACCATGCCTTCTTGTGTCCCTCAACTCTCCTTTTTAACCCCATTCCTATTGTTTTATTGGTGGCCTCCGCCTGCCCGTTGCTTTGGGGATAAATAGGAGTGGATTTTCCTAGTTTAACGCCATATGTAGCCAGCAGGTTTTCAATATTCTCGACGACCAATTCTTTCCCATTATCAGTGCAAATTTCCGCCGGGACACCAAAACGGCAGAATATATTTTCCCATATGAATGTAAATACTTCTTTTCCTGTTCTTTGTCTGAGTGCCTTAGCTTCACACCATTTGGTAAAATAATCTGTTGCCACAATGATATATTTTCGCTGTCCCGATCCTGGTGTTAGCGGTCCAATGATGTCAATCCCCCATTTGGCAAAGGGCCAAGGGCTTAATACTGAATTCAGTGATACTGCTGGTGCCTTTATCTTATTTGCATACAGCTGACAATTCCTACACCGCTTAGCATATTCAGCGGAATCACCATTCATCCAAGGCCAGTAATAGCCTTGCATTTTCACTTTTAGAGCCAGCGCCCTCTGCCCGTTGTGGTTTCCGCAATCTCCTTCGTGAATTTCTTTCAACAGCTTCTTTCCTTCCTCCCTTGATACGCATCATAACAACGGCCCAGCAAATGATCTTCTGTACAATACGCCCTCTCTCAACTCATAATTTCTTGACCTGCTTATGACCTTATGCGCTAGCAGTTTGTTTCCAGGAGTGGTGAGATGCTCCAAGTAATATCTGATAGGAATTCTCCAGTCTGTTTCCGCTGATTCTTCAATGTCTACCGCCAGAACTTCTTGTTGCCTTCTTTCTTCTATTGACGACATCTTTAATCATTCAATTGCTATTGCCGGTATTTCTGGATCCGCCATCATAGAGGAGATAAATGCTAGCGCATCAGCATGTCTGTTGTCATTTCTACATATGTGTCTAAATTCGATGCCGGTAATCTGGTTAGCGTATTCTCTTGCCAATTGTAAGTAATATTTTAGTGAGCTATCATGCGCTTCATATCTGCCTAGGATTTGTCGAATGACCAATTGGGAATCACTACTTAAGCGGATGTTGCTGATGTCCATCTCGATTATGAGTCTCATAGCGTGTATTACCGCTTCGTATTCTGCTTCATTGTTTGTAGCTGGGACCTCTAATCTAAATGAGTGGACTATCCTTGAACCCTTTGGCGAGATAAAGACTATGCCGATTCCTTTGCCCTCTTTATTAGCTGAGCCATCAACGTATACTTCCCACTGATTTGGATCTCTTTTCAGCAAGTCAGGGACTCCTTCATCCGGATCTTCCTTCTCCATGAATGGGATGTATTCAGTTTCTTCTTCTTCTTCAATTGGAAAGTCTGCCAGAAAGTCGGCGATAACCTGTGACCTTTGAGCTATCCTGATTTCATATTTGACGCCGTACTGATCTATCTGAGCATTCCATTTTGCGATACGCCCTGCTCTTTGAGAACTATGAAGAATGTCTTCAATGGGAGTTTTGGTGAGTACCGTTATGGGATGAGCATGAAAATATGGACGAAGTCTTCTAGTGGCGAAAACCAGAGCTAGTATTAATTGCTCTATCTTAGTATAATTTTTCTCAGCGGGTTGTAGAGTTCGACTAATATAGTAGATTGGTGTCTCTCCTCCTTTTGTCCGCACTAAAACTGCACTAACCGCTGATGATGTGGCCGCTAAGTAAACTCTCAATTCTTCTCCGTGTTCAGGCGGCTGAATAACTGGTAAGGTGGCTAAGTACTTCTTTATTCCCTGAAAGGCATCCTCATGATCATTTGTCCAATGGAACTTTTCTCCTTTCTTCAGCATTTGGAAGAATAACTTGCATTTATCAGAAAACCGAGATATAAATCTGTTAAGAGACACCAATATGCCATTTAAGCGCATAACATCTTTCAGGGTTACCGGCGAGGGCATTTCCAAAATAGCTTTGACTTTGGCTTGGTCTGCCTCTACTCCCTTTTTTGTGACAACATAACCCAAAAACTTTCCGGAGGTGACGCCGAATACACACTTTGCTGGGTTGATCTTCAACTTGGTTACTCTCATGTGATCGAAAATTTCTTTCAAGTCTTGCACGTGATTCTTCTTTTTCCTGCTCTTGACCAACATATCATCAACATAAACCTCCATAGTTTTACCTATCCATTTTTCGAACATATCTTGGGCCATCTTTTGATATGTAGCACCAGCATTCTTAAGACCAAATGGCATTCTTGTGTAACAAAATAAACCTTTAGTAGAAAAGAAAGCTGTGTGCCGCTGATCTTCCTCTGCCAGCGGTATCTGGTTATATCCAGAATAGCCGTCCATGAAAGATAGTAATTCATGCCCAGAAGTGGCATCGACAGTCTGATCTATGCATGGTAATGGAAAGCTATTCTTGGGACACGCCCTATTCAAGTCGCTGAAGTCAATGCAAATTCTTACCCCTTTATTCTTCTTAGGAACCACCACCATATTAGCTATCCACTCCGGATATTGAACTGGCCTAATGATTCCTGACGCCCTCATCTTGTCAATCTCTGCTTCCACCGCCTCCTTGTACGCTGGTGCCAACTTCCTTGGACGCTGCTTGAATGGTCTGATTCTTGGATCTATATCCAACTTATGGCATGCAGTTTCTGGATCAATACCAGGCATCTCATTCATGCCCCAAGCAAAAACATCCACATATTATTTTAGTAAAGCTTCTAACTGCCGAGATTCTTCTTCATTCAATAAGGTACCAATTTTTACTATCTTAGGAGCATCCTCTTCACCTATGTTGATCTCCCTCGTAGGTTCTACCGCTGTGAAATGCAAATCTGGCTCACCCATAGGCGAAGGATCCTTTAATTGCTATAAAGGTGTCGCTGAAGGACTTGCTGTTGAGTCGCCCTCCTTCACAGAAATAATGTATTTGTTGGGATCGGCGACTAGTGCGGTTATTTCTTTAGTCTTGGTTGCTTCTTTTGTCTGCTTCTTTTTCTCATTCAGCCTGGCCTTTCGAGTTTCACGCATCTTGACGTCTACTTCATTACATGCCTTTGCTGTAGAAGAGTCACCAATGTATTCTGCTACCCCTTCTGGAGTTGGAAATCGTAGCCGCTGGTGATAAGTCGAAGGTACTCCCTTGATGCTGTGTAACCATGGTTTGCCAAGGATTGTTGCATATGGCGAATCTACATCCACAACACAAAAAGTAGTATCCATGATCAAGGTCTTGCATGTAACAACCTTCATCTTCACTTCTCCTTTAGGCTTGGACGCTATCCCATTAAATCCATAGATGCTGTATGAAGAAGGAATTAATGATTCTACCGGTTCTTCTTTAGAGTCCATAGCCTGGTACGCTGAATTGAAGAGGATATCAACAGAACTCCCTGGATCCACCAGTACTCTTGGAACTTTGAATTTTCCTATTTGGATAGTAAGAACCAGTGGATTCAAATGATTTCTTGCCTCAGGTGATAATTCTACCGCCGAAAAACTGACTGGCTTTTTCATCCATTCTAATAGTGGGCTATTCTTGACGGCGACGCTGAAAATCTCTTTGCCATCGCTATCCCTCTTATGAATCCTTGACATTACATTATTATGGAATTCATCCCTACTGATTGTTGAATGCACGATAGAGAAACAATTCAACTCTTTGAGATCACGCTGAACCTCGACTTCAAAAACTTCAGGCTTTGGCTGTACAATCTGAATTGGCTGAACTTCCACTGGTGGTGCTGGAGGTAACTCTAAGAAATCTTGAAATCTTCCCATACGGATGAATCTATGTACTTCTCTCTGGACTCCTGTGCAGTTTTCAGTTGAATGACCATGGAATTGATGGTATTGGCAGTATTGGCTGGTATTGGAAATAGGGTTCATGGGATTTCCTCTGTTAAAAGGATAGCGGATTTCATTCCTTGACGCTGAACTCTCTATCTGTCCCCATGCATCAGTATATGTGACACGTAGTTTTGGTAATGTGGCATCCTGGAAGTCTGTGTATCCTGGCTTTCTGTCGCCGAATCTTCGATTGTCATTATTGAATCTTCTATCACCATTACCTTGTCGGCGGTTGTCATATCCTCATTTGTTGTCGCCGTAATTCCTTCTATCGTTGCTGGCGTATCTACCTCTATTATCATATCCTCCTCTGTTGTCTTGATCATCTCTTCCCGCATAAGTATCTCTCTTTCCTTGATTCCACTGTTGAGTGCCGTTCTGTTGATACCGCTGTCGTTCTTGTGGCTGCTGATGTGGGACGACTGCCGCTGAGGGTGTTGCTGTTGTTGCTTCCAATTTTTTGTGCTCCTTTATAATCCATTCCTTTCTTGCTTCTTCTTGTTCTTCCGGCGACAAATTGTTGATAGAATGAGCATGTTTTGCCCTTTCCTTCTTCTGGCGTTCTTCTTCTTCTTGCATTTCTTCATATATCAACCATTCATTTTGTCTAGCCCTCAATTCTCCTATATCTGCTACTGGAGTCCAATATAAAGATTGGAACATCTTATCCGTTGTTTCCATTGAGTTAATAAATGCTCGCATCTTTTCTTTGTCAGATACCGTCGATCCCACTTCACTACAAAGCTTTCTCCACCTCATAATATAACTTCTACACGTTTCCATGGGTCTTTTCTTATTGTTAAACAACTTTTCTGCCCCAGGGCGCACTCTCTTGTTTTGTATATAGTTTGCAATGAATTTCTCTTCCAACTGTGTGTATTTCGCGATTGACTTCTCTCTCAGACCGCCGAACCAAGCCAAGGCTTCATCCTTGAGAGCAGCAGCAAACGACATGCACATTATTGGATCTGAGCCGGTCCATGCCGTTAAATCTCTCCTGTAACATTGCAAGTGTAGGGTTGGGTCTCCTGTACCGTCGAAGATTGATGTAAAAGTTGGCATACTAAATTTCCTGGATACACGCCCATACGTAATTTCATCTACAAATGGTGTCTTATTTGCTTCTAAGATTGCCTTCTTTAATTTATCATCTTTTGGCTGACCTGCGGCTTCTTCTATCTTCTTCTCCATACGGCGTAACTTCTTTGCAACATATTCTTATATATCATCCAATTTGTCTGAGTCGGCGTAACTTTCCTCGCCATGATTAGATTTCCCGGTCCTCCTACTTCCTTCCTCCTTTTTCACTGTAGATGCTGCCACTTCTGGCCTTGTGGATCTGCTCTTTTGAGCTTTGTGCACTGTATGAGTTGAGCGACTTTTGCTACGGCTTTCCATTAACGACCTATGCTGCTCTGCCAATTGTAAATTGCTCTGAAGGATAATGTCCATCTGTCTTTGCATCTGCAACTGCATCTGAGCTTGATTTATGGTGCTTTGTTCAAAAAACTTCTTTAGCATTTCTTCGGTAGCACTAGTGGATCCTGCTTTTCCTTCTGACACTGTTATTGGCGCCGTTCTTGATGTTCCAACAGCTGCCACCATTCTACTGCTGCCTCCTACCTCTTTTGAAATGTTGCCAACTGCTCTTGGGGGTAACCCATTAGTGTTGAGATTGCCACCTACTACCCTTGATAATCCTTCAACTGCATGAGACGTCTCGCCGGGAATCGTTGTTTCTTTGATGGTGCCGTCATCCACTGCTTTTCCTTTAATTTGCACTGGCACTTCTTCTTCCTCATCTTCTTCTGGTATCCCATCCAAGTGTGTTATGTCTTGTATCAGAACAGTATCCATAGCCGTTGTCTGCTGTTGAGGTACTGCTGTCTGCATTGTTGTTGTTTGCTGTGGAGGTACTGCTGTCTGCATTGCTGCTGTTTGCTGTTGTTCTGGTGTCGGCGTTGTTGGCTGTTGTTGCTGAATCGCCGGCTGTGGCGTTGTTGGCTGTTGACTTGTATTGCCGCTCAAGAAAAAATCATGTGCAAAACCTAGCGGTGGTACCGCTGAACTTCTCAAGTTATGTCGATTAGGAAGGGGTACAGACTGAGCGGGTATGGGGAACTATGGAGCTTTACTTGTTGACGTTGTACTCCCTTTCCTCTTAGTCGCCATTTGGTATCCTGTGTAGAAAACAACAAAAGCACTTCCTGACAGTATTAAGCTAGCTTGACTGTTAGCAAATGCCAAATTCGTTAGTGGAGGTGGTTGAGCAGTTTCTGATAAAGTAGGAAACAAACAAAATAGCCCAGAACTACAACAGCGACATTTGCAGAGTATGACCTAATCTTGTCGGCAGTTGAAAGAAAAACCCTAAATTTTGAAAACTCATGGAAATCCTAAAAACACCAAAGTTTGATGACCATATTCGTATCAAAGATCAAAATCTGTACGGTACCGAAATTTTGCTAATGACTGTTCACAACACTTTAATCCAAAATCACACCATAACATGTAAAATAAGAGACATCTGCCAAGAATCATATTCAACATGGTAATCTATCATCATCCTAAACTCCTAATGACGTATATGGACTTATCAAACAAACAAGAGTTTTATAACATCTAAACAGGAAACCCTTATTACATGTTGAAACATAACAGAGAAAGAAAAGGGTTGAAATTCTAGTTTTTGAACCAACACCTTTAAGTTAAAAAGAAGAAATCATGTTATGCCCCTATAAATGAGAGGAACCACATTTTAACACAACTATGAACACACTAATGACGCCCAACACGCCTTAACAGAAAGGTTTTTCCATGGTTTTGTAAAGATTAACAGCAGCAATACTTTCACAGACTTCTATAAAGGGGAAATTTTAACAAGTTTACCAGCATATTTATGGTTAAAAAACCACCAGCAGCATATGTGTTGTTAAGACATCATTAATCATGTTAAAGACATTCACTATTTCCTAACACATGAGCCTTTTAAGGTTCAGCCTCCTTAAACAACAGTAAACATACTTATAACTTCCATAAATGGAAAGTTTGAGCAACCATTAAACACGGCAGCATAACCAATTACTTAAAAACCTCATTACCACACATAATAACTTAAGTTTCATTAAAATAAGAAGAATTTTTTTTAAAAACACAGGTTCAAACCTCTTCTAGCGCCAAAATGTAGTTGGTAAAATCCCCATAGTAGAGATTTTACCAATACACCCCTATTTTAAGACCATAAACACAATGTAACAAGCATACTTAGAGTAAAACGTCATAAGCATATATGTAAACACCCTATCCTAAGCAAGAGATATAACCACCAATATAGAATATAAGAACAACATATGGAAAGGTAAATCAACACACTCAAGTATGAATTATCATTAAAACATCCTTGCATCTCACCTTTCTAAGGACTTTCTCTCTACAATAGACTCAAGATCTTACCACAAGTTTGAGCTAAGGAGAAGAAAGTATTCTTCTCAATACATCAAACCCTAGCAATCACTTTTCCAACCCCTCTCTCAGTTGTGATACATGGCCTTTTATAGGCGCTGATTACATGGTGGAATACAACTAATACAAACAAATAACCCCTGCCACATATTGTCTTCTTTCTCACCGCCTTACCGCCGTGCTTCTTTTACGTCCTCAGCGCCTTCCTTCCTTTCTTCAGCGTCCTTCCTTTACATTAGATAAGATCGATGACTCGACCCCCACTGAGTCAATCAGTCAACTCTGACAATCCGATCGTTCTGCTCAGTATTAAATGCTCAACCAATTTACTCAGCTTTTGTCGAGGCTGTGCCACTGATGCTATCTTTGGTATATACCGCTGTACCCAAATATTTCTCAACGTCCTTTCGCCGTAGCTGATTACCGCTGATAAACGCCGCTGTCATCCTCCTCCACTTCTTATGAATGTCCTCCTTGATACAAATCTTCTCTTAAGTACCTTAAATTGGCCTATGGCATTTTCTACACCTACA
>JAJJMA010296457.1:0-14605 GCA_023529015.1 Papaver nudicaule
CGCAACTCCTTAATGGTCACACGGTCAGAGTCAGAGGTGCGGCTGGACAGATGTTCGCGCAATTCCGAAAGTTGGCGGGACACATCAGCCAGGGAAAAGGTTTTCCAGGACAACTCAGCCTCTGCCTTTTTCTCATAAGCTCTATAATCCGGGAGCACCCTAAGCCCTTTGTTTTCAAGATCGTAGTAAGCATTTTTGTACCCTTTCATTACATCACTCTGCTTATTGTACCTAAGATTCACGTTTACTAATTCAAGAGAAAGTTGTTTATTTTGATTACGAAACATGTTAATCGATTCGCGAAGAGATTGGATTTCGCTCACACCCACCCCTAGTCAGCAGGGGGGATACTTCAGGTAATGAACCAGACTCAAAACAAAGCTGGAAAGAAGAAAAGAATAGGAGTCGTACCTTGCTTAGAAGTCAGTTGGGCGCGGAGATTCTCAAGTTCAATACGCATCGACGCATTCTCTTCGGATAACTTGTTGTTGGATTCTTTCAGTTTATCAACCTCGGGGGTAGCGGGAGCAGCTTCGAGAAGATTCTTTTTCATCTCACTAATTTCGGCACGGGTTTTCTTCAATTCTGCCCGTTCATCAACAAACAAAAATCCCAACTAGATCGATTTGAACCTGAAATACTTATATAGCATGCAACAGCTGTACTAGTACTTCATCAACTGGAAAATAATAAATATGTTATCAGCATGGTGCGCAATAGAAGACTCCACGAAATAACAAAAGAAGTCAAGTGCATTACCGCGATAAGGTTCATTTGAGGGAATAAGTACGCTTCGCCATCAGCAATGAGTATCATTTCTTTGACACTAAGGTCAAGGTTCAAGCCAGCAGTAAGGGAAGCGCTCCCTGGATCACTAGAACTGCGTCCCCAACTATCGCGCACACTATCAAAAGGAGCAGTGGTGGTCTGACCACGAATACGGGCACTGATCTCTGGCTCTCCTGCCACTGTCGTGGAAGATGAAGACGGAATAGAAAGATAACCCCTACCTCTAGACCAAGCGAATCCTCTTTCATCATCAGACAAGTACATCAGCAATTCCTCAACATCAACGTTCATGCTCGCACTTGAGGAAGGAACGGATTGCGGATTAGTAAGTACCATAGTCGACAACGAAGAGACTTTTTCACCAGAAGCTGGTGTCGGAATAGCGGGCTGCGGCACAATATTCGATGAAAACTCATTGTCCACTCTTGTGTTGAAGGAAATTGACTTTGATTGAGTATGGTCAACATTCCCGCGAAGAGTATCATTAAATACCTCGGTAACATCTTGAGTAAGATCCTCGCAGTTTCCCCCAAAAGTATCTCCTGAAAGTCACAAGAAAGCCAAGGTATTAGAAACCGCATAAAAGGAATGATCGGAAAAGAATACGTAAAACATGACGAGGTTTACCTTGGCCAATGTTGCCATGTTCAAAGCCAAAAGCACCCGTACCAGAGTCATCCTCCGCGTCGAAATCGTTTTCCTCCACCTCGTGAATAGTAGGGGATACAAATACATTCTTTGTCCTGCGGGAGTGCCCGTGTGGAGGAGTAGCATCGCGATCTGTAGAAGTAGAATGCGAAGTAGTAGCAATGGGATCAAAACTCCGCTCGCTGTCATCCATACCTTCATCTGCTATGCGGGAATTTACCTCGGAATCCAACTGGTCTGCTACTTTAGAGTTAGAAGATTCGCAATCCGTGTTCCCAGGACTATGCTCCATTTCTCGCCCTTCCTCGACGGACTCCTCTTCATCATTTTGCTCTTCCCCAGTGGGTTCATCTTAAGCCGAGTTCATTGATTGGTCATTCTCATTTGCTTCCTCAGAGGAGGACTGAGGTGCGGTATTCTGTTTCTTACTCGCCTAAGAGAAAGAGCAGCCAGCACGGGAAATGCATGGCTTAAATAAATGATGTAGAAGATAGGGAAAGTCATACCTGAGAATGAGAAGCGGTAGCCTTTCGATTCTTAGGCGCCTCTACCACCGATCCATGTTCAGGAACACTAAAATATTCATAGCCCGCGGGGAAACCCTCGAAATGCAGTGCGTAAGGACAAAATCCTTTTTCTATGTAGCGTTTGGGTTGTTTCACGCGGGGAAGATCAGGATTCTCCTTGCTAAAACCGTTTGCCCAGGGACCAATAATCTCCACGTGAGTGTTGTACCATTCATAATCGTGGTCATCACGCACCTTATCACTCTTGGGAACGCCTTTGGTCTTACTACCATCAATATCATTGAGCAGGCACACCTCACCCTTCCGGCTTTGTTTCGGCGTCAGTACACGCCTTTTTACACCAACACTCCATCTCACCCGAGCGGTAACTGAAGTATAATCCATATAGGTCTGGTTGAAGTTATCAGGGGTGTAAAACTTTTGCTCAGAAAAATCAGGCTTGAATGAAGTTATCTTGGTCTTCTTGTCACTACGATACGCGCATTCAGTCAGCACACGCCAAAAGCTGCCCGTGTAAGTAGAAACATGGCGCCAGTCGGAACCTTCTCTCTTACGACCAAACAACACGTCATAGATAAAGTGGTTCGTTTCGTTGGAGTCATACAAAGGAATCCTAAAACCCGCAGCCAGCGCACCCACTGTGGTCAAAAGTTTATTATCAATGTACTCATAGTTCTTGATCATATCAAGAGTCAGCACGTCACCTTCACCATAAAAGTTAACCTCGAATTTCTCCAACCCAAACTTCTTCTTGATGTTATCAATATCGCAATGCTTGAAAGAGTGATTTTCAGGTTTTATCACGATCTCAGGGTATCGTTCTGCCTTTACCGCGTACTCCTCCCCTTTGGGTTTAAGCCTGGAAGAAGCTCTGTCACCAGGAGGGCCAGGAAGCTTTTCGGACGGAATGTCAGAAGTCCTGGATGAAGTGCGCACACTTTCCCGTAACTCAACTTTTGATTTAGGGTCCACTTCAACATTTTCCCCCACGTGATATAGAGTTGTGCGATCATCCTTAGAGGATTTGCTAACAGTGCGAGGACGAGACTCTTTCTCCTCTCGTGTTTTTTCAGTCTTTTTGGAAACACGCGACCGATCGTCTGCTTGGTCCGATTGAGGCTTGCTAGGAAGTTTTGAGCCACGATCTAAGGGAGGCCTCTGATCTTCACGGGACTTGTATCTATCACTACCCTCGCGGGATTGCTCTTGGCGATTATCATCACGAGAACGATGGGGTTCACTCCTGTCATCTCCACGAGATCTGTCTCTCCTAGGATCATCACGGGAACATCCATCCTTAATACCATCTCGAGAACGATCTCCGCGGTACGCATCAGGAGGTTGTTTAGGACTGTTTTCCGAACGAGGACTCTGATCACGAGGAGTTTTGTGCGGGCGCGGGTTCTCATCCCCGCGAGAAGACATGGCGCCCTTTATCAGCAAGCAACCGCGGAATCAATAGATTGAAGAATACGAGGAAACAAGCAATGAATAATCAACCCGTACGGGATAAGCTACAAATACGAGAATTTGAGATTACGATGAAGAACAGGGGCAAGTATATATACTTTGTTTTAAAACTGTGTTCTCCATCGTAACCCCAAATCCCATAAACACGGCAACATGCAAAATACAAGCATTACATTCAAACGCAGGCACGCATAAGATGGAACAGAGGATTTCATTTAAGCATCCCTACCCATGGCAGGAACAGAAGATAAGATGGGTAAGAACCCTAATGCCAATACTAATCCAAAACCTTAATCTCAGCAGTCAACTAAGGCTCTTATCATAAAAAACACCACAATCACAACCAATCGCGGCAAGGGAAGATATAAGGAAGGACTACCAACAGACTCCATACTAGCAGGCCATTAATGGAAGCAAAATTGAAGACAAGCAGCGATAAATGAGCAAGAAAGAGATAAAGTACCTGGACAAAGTTGGAGTCGCGACAGCAACAGTCAAAGATTTGGCAGGAGAAGAAGTACAGTTGCAGGCGTATTAATGGTGGTTAGGTATGTTTCGGAAGAAACGAGGGAAAATGAGAAAGGAGACAGTGAAGAAGAAGAAAAAGGGAATAAAGTTATACTTTGACTTCTGTTTTTCTTGGATACTTAAAGTAGCATTGAAGTCCACTACCCCACAAACCTAGCAGCGGTTAGACAAACGTGGGAATATGGAAAGGTTGGATTATTTTCATTCTGATTCTACCCTCAAAAGAACTCGAAAAGAAAGGAGCAAACTGTAATAGCACATTTGTCACCGAGCACGTGGCAAGATCTGGAGGCAGTATCAACATAATACGCTGCCACGAGATACACCGTGAAAGGACCAAAAGCTGCTTTATGAGATCTCGAGATCTTTCGAAATCAACGGTTGAGATGCGGTCAGACCCAGCTGGACGTGATTGGACCGCTCAGAGGTGGTTGAAAGGTGGCAGTAGCATTTAATGCCAATGGATCTATGCGCAGAGAGACGTGGCAAATCCACAGCCAAGTATTATCTCAAGAACAAGCACAATCCAACATGCCATGCGAAAATGATCAAGAACCGCATACATCTCAAACCGCACCAAGCCAACGCGCACGGGATTAGCCTGGTGAACAGTGAACTATACTCAAATTCTATAAATACATGACTCCTCCCACTAAGAGAGGGGTCGACAAAAATCAACCAAGAGCTAGGATAGGAGAGAGAGAGTCTTGTTGTGAGCTCATCCTAGTCTAGTAGTGAGAAAATTTATTAACATATTCATGTAAGTCCAATTATTCACCAAAAAGTCACTTATATCTCTTCAATGATGCTCATTCAAGAGTAGAGAAGATCTTTATTGTCATTTGGATATGGATGGCTTATGCATTACGAGTCATGTTATACCAGTTTAGTAATATACCTATTGATTGTCTTAATTTTATGCCTTTATATTAATCCACGCATATGATTCCGCTATTAGTCATCCCGTGCGGAACCAGTCGAATACCTTGATACTCACCCCTAGACGTGATAAAATAAAAACAAACAAAGAACATGTTTACCACTGCTATATGCTTTCGCAAGTAGTTAATCCGCATTGGTATCCTTCAAAGTTATATCTCTTGATATCATTATTGTATCGCACTCACATGTATGCTTCGGTATTGATTGTGAGTTCACAATCTAAGCAAATAGATTTATGCGCTCACATGCGAATATGGAGATCAACAAGGAGACCCAATTTATGAGGAGAATCAATTTCAGGATTATATAGGGAATTCAAGGCTTGGGCTTAGGGCTAGTAGGGGAACTTCTCCTAGGGGAACAGGGTACAGAAGAAATCCAAGAGGAAATCCAAGAGGAAGAGGAAGAGGATATGAATACCGCTAGATTGTTTAATCTTTATTTTTGCTTTTATGGGATTTTTAGTTTATGTAACTCATTTATGTTTCTTATGATTTTTCATTAATACAATTTTGGGATTTAACAAAAAAAAAAATACTTCCTTGTGCCTAGGAAAATGATCCATATTAAGTTTGATGACCCTAGTGTCGTTAAATGCTAAGATTGTTCCGATTGAAACATATTACAGTGCCAAATGGTTGCTAAATTATGTCATTTTCAGGATCGTAAAGCAATTTAATTACCAGAGCGCTTTCAGAGTGCTTTTGAGATTAATTCGTTGTGCGTAACAAAATGATCTATATGAAGTCTGGTGACCCTAGTGTCATTTAATAGCTAAGCTTATTATGATCTAAACATATTACAGTGCTAGTTGGTTGTTAAATAAGTCATTTTTAGGATTGTAAAGCAATTTAATTACCTGAACGCTTACAGAGCGCTTTTGAGATTTCTTCCTTTTGCCTTAATTTAGCAACCATATGAAGTCTGGAGACCCTAGTGTCTTAAAATAGCTAAGATTCTTCCGATTTAAACATATTACAGTTCCGGTGGTTGCTAAATTAAGTCATTTTCAAGATCGTAAAGCAATTTAATTACTAGAGCGCTTTCAGAGCACTTTTGAGATTTCTTCCTTTTGCCTTGGAAAATGATCTATATGAAGTCTGGTGACCCTAGTGTCTTAAAATAGCTAAGATTGTTCCGATTTAAACATATTACATTGCCAGATGGTTGCTAAATTAAGTCGTTCTCAGGATCGTAAAGCAATTTAATTACCAGAGTGCTTTCAGAGCGCTTTTGTCGTTATGCCTAACAAAATGATTTATATGAAGTCTGGTGACTCTAGTGTCATTTAATAGCTAATATTGTTATGATCTAAACATATTACAGTGCTAGTTGGTTGCTAAATAAGTATTTTTAGGAACATAAAGCAATTTAATTACCAGAGCGCTTTTGAGATTTATTCATTTTGCCTAGAAAAATGATGTATATGAAGTTTGGTGACCCTAGTGTCTTAAAATAGCTAAGATTGTTCTGATTTAAACATATTACAGTGCCAGATGGTTGCTAAATTAAGTCATTTTCAGGATCGTAAAGCAATTTAATTAACAGAGTGCTTTCAGAACGCTTTTGAGATTAATTCGTTATGTCTAACAAAATGATTTATATGAAGTCCGGTGACCCTAGTGTCATTTAATAGCTAAGATTGTTATGATCTAAACATATTACAGTGCTAGCTGGTTCCAATGTTTAAGTTCATACATCAGGTTCTAAAACTAAAATCAGTTATATCTCTCTGTACGATACATTTAAAGTTTTATAGGCTATAAACCTTTTTCATTTGCAGTGAAAATATATGGAATTGCAACTCCTTTTACAGCTCCATCTTTGATTAGTTAATAATAAAATATTTAGAACTACCAAATGTGCGAAAAGGGACCAACCTTTCCAAATAGATCCAAGCCTATTATACTCATCTCTTGCTCCTTTTTACGGCAGTTCGATCTCAATGTAACTAAAGAATCGAAAACCCAGTTTCAATGAGAGTGGAGGTGATGTTTTATGTTGGATTAACATTAAAATTCAAGTGGTACAGAAACTGATCTACTATGTAACGTGAGTTGGACTGCAGGTACAAATGACAGGTAAATAATTTTTGTAATAGGATTACGTGTGAGCATCCTCGAATATCTTAGAGAGCTCCTCTTCACTTTTTAATTTCCCTTTTTCAGTTTGATTGCAGATTCAGGTGAGTTTTTTTTTTTTTTTTGAAAGATAGGTGAGGTTTTTCTTTGTTGCTAATCTCTTAATCCTGAATTCCATGTTTCTCTATTCGAATTTGCTACAAAGGATTTATCCGCACCTTCTAAATCAAACGAATTAGTGTGAATGATTATGGTCTGCTTAACTCTCTCTTATCTATGATGTATTTGTGTTCGATGGACTGGGTGTATCCCTTCCAATTGGATTGTCAAAAACACAAACATCACTGTTGAACACGCATGGTGCAGCACCAAGAACTATTTGGATGGATGGCTGTCTGTGCTGGAGGAACAGAGGAATAATGGAAAGTAGGTTTGGTGGAGCAAGAGGATCACCGGAAGTGCTAATCTTTCACCAAAAATGTAACAAGAGCAACAAAGATGTAGTGAATTCACATGATTAGTTTTGTGTATCAGCTTATAGGTTCTCTAGGTCATACCCTGCAATTTTGTGTATCAGGTTATAGTGTATTATGGGAGTATTGTACAAGACTAAGTCCGGTGAAGAAATAAATGCTATGTATGCGTCGTTCTCTCTGCAGCCCGAAGGTATGTTCACAGTGTTGATCGTATAGCTGTTTGGTAGAACTATTTTTGTTTTACAATATGTGCGTGTTCATTGTGTCGCTCAATTTCTTGCAGGTTCAGGTTCCTTCATGTTTTGTTGGCTTAATTCTGGAGAACTGCAAGCTTCCCTATCAAAACCATGGGCATGTAATTCCGGCAGACCCTTCACCAATCTCATTTTATCAGATCAGTAGTACCGAGGTTCGGTGTTAGGTTGATTTATCAGGCCAAAAAGTACCATCCACTAGGAATGGTGAAATTTCCAAATATTTGAAGACTATGGTGACTCCCTAGGTAGCTGTAGCTTCTTTTGTTTTTCTTTTCTATAATTTTCAACCCTATACCATTGTATCAGTCTTCCATAGACCTATTTTAATTCTAAGATTTGTGTTGAAGATTCCTCAGATATACGACTCCTTTATAGTAGCAATTGAGAACGGAAACATAAGAACAATGCCAAGCAGAAATGCTTAAAAATGGGTAGAGCTCTCTATCAGTTATCTCAATATATAGTCACAATCTTGCACTTGACGTATCAATCTGCAATAGACACCCCTATCTGCAATAATTCAACATGATTTCACAATTCGTACAAGTTCCCAAAGTGACAATGGCAATCATGCATAATAAGCACTATTTCACATAATACTCATTAAACTTTTGTAAAATATGATCAGGTGCTCAATGAAAATTCCTGTCAGGCAAAGGCTTTTAGTATTAATACTGCCAAAAGATGGTACTACCTAGGTTGCAACAGCTGCACCACTAAATTGGAGGGGGACATAGGGGACCATTAGTTCCCAAGCTGCAAGGTTTAGGACGACGATCCAGTGCCCAGGTTTGTTGTGATCTATGATGCTTGCATTTCCTAAATTTACTGCAAGCAATTCAACTCGAAGCTAATAGGACAGAGCAGATGCGTGCTTAACTGTGTGTTTTCAAGTTGAATAGTATTGACATGCCTGCATTCCCTAGAACTAGCTTAGGACGATAGATGTAATTAATTTTCGGGTAATTAATATACTTAAACATATATTCAAAATACAAAGTGCTGGAGACTGAGGAAATTTACAATGTCTATATAATTCAGGAAAAGAAGTCCTTTACCATGAATTTCAGGGAATGATGGTAAATGTGCTGGATGAGTACCTTAATTAATTTTATTTTCCTGATACTACTTTCTCATTTGGTTCTCTTGGATCGATTTATGATTAAAAGAAATGGAATGTGTTACAAATTGGTGATTAAGCTATACTATTATCTTGCTTTGTTTCTATTACACATACTTGGGTAGAATAATACAATCTGGTCAAAGTCGTGAAACAACATTTTCTGATGCAACCGTGACAATTCACTAATTGAAAAAGAATGGAAAGAAATACTAACAATGCTACGTGCGAATCCATTTTTTGGTTCACATTAATGCGCCCGCGATTTCGCAATTCACTCATTCATTTTATAGTGCACTGGATCATTCTACAACTACGAGTGTGAAAATAAGTTATTGAAAATATAAAGGTCAATTATTAAAAGTAGCAAAATGCGTGTACAAGGGGATTAAGTCAATAAAAAAACTGATTTTTTTTGGGCCGTGATCCTCCAAAAATCGTCACAGTAAAAAGTAAAAACCGTAACAATTTTCGCTAAGTCGTCCCAATATAAAGTGGAACCATGACGATTTTTGGAGGACTACAACCCCCATTAAAATGTGCGGAGACACAGTTTCCACATCATTTCTATATCTCCACTAAGCGCTACATTTGTGTAGCACTCACTAGAGAAATTCCAAAGATTCTCTATAACGTGGGGATGTCTACCACCATAGGGAATTCTCTACAATATAGAAACCATAGTGCTTGCTCTTAGATGATAGTCATGGATGTGGAAAAAGAAAAAGAGGAGAATAAGTAACACTCAAACGAGAAGAAAAAAACCCGGTGCGTAGCACGGGCACAATTCTAGTGTTCAATAATTCCTAAATGCGAAAATCCGATGTCATATCCTGATATATTTGCACCAAGTATTGGAAGACCCATTTCTCGGCTTCCTTTGTTTCAACCGATAGTTTCACCTTTGGATTTTTTTTGTTTGTTTTCTTTGCAGATGTTTATTGGTGCAAGACAAATTTGGAGACAAATCAGCATCCATCTCAGGTTGTATCTATATCAATGTTAAAAATGTCAACTGAATTCCACTTGATTTGAAATTTTGGTGATGTATTAGGTTAGTAAGTAAGATGTAGGAATTAACACATTGCTATCGATTGTTCATTCTCTTAATTTTTATACTTTCTACTTTATTACTGGCATTCAATTTCATGTATTAAAAGAAGCATGTCTGGATAACTAAATTGGCGCGTGTAATCTCTCAGAAATATAGCTAATGCCACAATCACTTCTTCTTCTGCAGCAGGGGTAGTACTAGCAACAAACAAGTTCATGTGGATTTGATTTCTGGATTAAGTTTTCTTTGGAGGAAACTATCGAGGAAATCACCATGGTTAGTTTTTTATCTGTTTGTGGGTGTCTGCTAAAAAGCACTGAAATTCCAAATTCCTGAAATTTAGATATTAGAGTGATCTGACCCCTTAATATTTTTAGAATTTTTGAGTAATAATTTCTTGCTTCCAGAAGCGTATGTGTTCTGGCTTTAAAAGGCAATATAATGGGTTAATGATAAACAAGGAGAGTAGATTGGTTAATAATGCAGAAAAACGTTATATAAATGATGAAATGTAGTAAGGGCAGAGAAAACCTTAAAGAGTTTTTGACCAAGAAACTAATTATAAGCAAGTGAAAATTTTAAGAACGTCATAGTCTTTCTTAGAACATAAATTCATCAATACTAGAATGACCAGTAGTGATGAGTCTTACAGTACTCTTTATGTACTAAGTACTTCTATGAGTCTTCTAATACGAAAAAGCATCAAGAAGTGGAAGAAAAAGTGGAAAGCATCGAGAAGATAAGAAAGCCAGCTTATTCTTCCTCATGCCATTAGGCCATACCCAAAAAAAAATTAGCCATACTTTGTCGAGCTACCGATTGGTGTAAATCCAAAACAGCTACCGATTATGGCTACCTACTTACACCAATCCAAAACAGCTACCGATTATGGCTACCTACTTACACCAATCGGTAGCTGTTTTGGATTTACACCAATCGGTAGCTCGAAAAAGTATGGCCAATTTTTTTTTGAGTATGGCCTAATGATGCCAGGTTATTCTTCTTCCTTTTTTTTTCCTTTTTTTTTCGTTAGTTTTTTCTTTTTTTTTTTGCATTTCGTATTAGAATATTATACGTTTCATACCAAAATATTATATGAGGATTGTATGGACGTCCTAAATCTCAATTCTACGCTGTTGCTGGACTTGGAATATTATATTTAAGTGTATTTTTAGTCCAGTTTTTTCTGCAATCCGTTTGGCAACGTATCATCGGCTTTGAATGTTATATTTTACCCGTCGAACATCATAAGATGGCAAATGTGGTTCATTCGGGGAACATTGTTCGACTATACATAAATTAGTTTGAAAAATGATTTGGCTCTTAAAGTGTTCAGGGTAAGTTATTTATAGACTTCCAACAAACTATGCCATTGCACTACTAACCAATTTGTTTCGTGTTACTGTCTATATGTTGTTCTGTTGGGTTGCAGATAATTGAACCAATGTTACTGAGCCTAAACCACGTCCTAAATTTACGTGGGTGAAGATCATTGTTTTTGTAGATATCTTATGTTGTTTTATCCAAAACCAGATGAAATTAAAGAAGTCGTTATGGAGTGAATTGGTCACTCTTGTGGATTTATGTCATAGAAGCCGAAAAAACTCCCCAAAAAGTGGTGCGAGATGGGAATGCGTTGTCGGCGCGCTGGAGCAAAATACAAAAAAAAAGTTCAAGAATTTATGCACTTGGGGAGACTCATCCGAGCTCAAATTAAGGATGAGACCGAGGAAGAAAATGTGGCTAGGACTTTGAAGGAATGGCGGAAAGGGAAACACTTCAAGTACGAACAACACTACCATCTCATCAAGGATTTTCTCGTATCAACGTATATGGATTGAGTTAGTTTCTTCATGTTGATGAGTGTCGAACTCGCACAAAAATATATTCCTTACTTATCTAAACTAAATAATAGTATTGGATAAGCAGGTTCGTTCTTGAGGGAGAGAGCTAAGTTATGAATCTAATTTCCTGATGAATGTAATGCAAAGTTGGTGTTTATGCAATCAATGAGATGAGAATGGTTGAGAAATCAATTTCCACTATTTAACATGAATCGAATTAATCACACAAGCACAATATTTTTCAAAATACATTTACTAACAACCCTAGACATGTTATAAGCTCAATAAGTCTATATGAACTCCAAAATAACTTCAGAGAAAGTTCTCTACGAAATTCTAGCCAACCAAGCCACTTTAATAAGATCTCAAAGTGTAACCTAATCAACCGATAAAATCTATGAGTTGGATTGATCATAACCACATGTTCATAAGCTCGACATGTGAATTTAGGGTTATCATCTACACACTATTGTCCACGGAATCCCTCCGCAACGTTAATGTTTTGCAACTTGTGATAAATCACCTCAACAATTACGGATTGAGGCTTAATAATCTAGCATTAGTATTACTAGCAATCCATTCAATGTGCACTTAAATATCATGCAAGCAATCCATGGTTATAAGCACCGTAGAAGACAAACAATAACACAATAATTAAAAGAAAGAGTTACTTGCATAAAGACTCAAATCAAAATAGTTTCAAAATCATCCCAAACCAAACAAGAATTTAACTACAAAAAGAAATCATGTTCTCGACAATAAATCAAAAGGAGTTTAAAGGTGAAGAAAAACTCAAAGAACAAGCCCAATTGTGCTGGTGGTCAGAGCCGATCCTGAATTTCGAAGGGCCCTGTGCGAGTTTTATTACAGGGCCTTTATGACGGGCCTTTATGACGATAGAGAAAAAATTGCTCGAAGATTTTTTAATCTTGGAGTGTTTAAAAGATTTCTTTTTTTTGTTTTATTTATATGTGTAACACATTCTTTGGACATCAACTACAACACTAGCTTAGTGGTTGAACACCTAGTCAACTAAGCTAGGCATCGTGAGTTCAATTCTTGTAAACTAGGGAAAAAAGGCCCAACATAACAGAAATAAGTTAGATAAACGAAGACAAATGGCCTAAATAAAGTGAAAGTAAACGAAGAAAAAGGGCCCTAAATAGAGTGAAAGGAGGTCGGTCCTGGGCAGGGCCCTGTGCGGCGCACGGACCGCACGACCTCAGGACCGGCCCTGCTGGTGGTGTATGGAGTATGGACATCAAACTCCAAGGTCCTGGTGGTGGTAGATGGACAGCAATAGCAATGAACCATGGTAAATCATTGTTCTGTTTTCTCCTCCAGGTCAGCTGTGAGATCTCCTCTGTTTTGACTTCAGTTCATAGCCAGACTCGCACTCAAACTCTGCCCATTCTTCAATCCCCGTATTGCTCTGAACCCATTTAACTCGAACCCATTTTTGTTCTCTTCTTGCCTTCTGATATCTTCTTAGCCTTGGCAAACCATCAGGACGCAGCTTCAGGTCATGGCAGGAAACTTGCCCAAAACTGTAGAGAGAAACAACTGGATGCGAGTTGGTTTTCAGGTTTAAAATGGAAATGGTGGCCCTGAATACAAGTTTCGTCTGTCTTCAGTAGTCTTTAATCTGCTCTACATGGCTGCCCTGAGTTAATGATTTTTGGTGCTCCAGTAAAATGAATTAGGATCAAATGGCTGCCCTAGTCTCTGTCTTGGCTGCCTCCAATAATTCTCTTGTTTCTAAGCAAAACTTTGAGTTGTTATTTGCTTTCTTTTGTGTAACATGACTTCAAAGTACCTGCAAAATAGAAAACCACGTAAAATAACCAATGTATGAGGCATAAGCTAACTAAAGTGTATGAATAAGGTACTCTTGAATAGGTGTTTTAAGCACCTAACACATGTTATTTTACGTTTCTATGGTTAATTACGCTTTGGTGGATGTAATATGGGGTTATCTATGTAATGCAATGATTTTATGAATGATTAAGTTGTATTTAACATAAACAGTGAGAGTTTCGGCTCATAAATTGAAAAATAAACCCAGCCGAAACTGACAAAATACTTGAAATAAAAAACTAGAGAATTCGGCCCGCAAAACATAATACAGAACCAAACCGAAACTACAAACCAGTTTCGGCTTGTTACCAAAAAGTTTAATGACTGCCGAAACAAGTCTCGGCTCATTCGACAAGAATGAATAATGAGCCGAAACTGTCAAGATGGCTTGCATGTGAGCATTTAAGGCGTTTCGGCTCATAAGGAAAAAGAGGATACTGAGCCGAAACTGCCACTGTCCATCTCAACGACACCATTAAGAGCCGACATTCATATCTTCAAGTCCTAAATTCAAGTCCGGGATCCCTTCCTTGTCTTCTTCTACTCCTATGTTCAAATCCGGCACTTCTTCACAGTCACTGTCGTAACCGGTTTCTTCCAAATGTTTTCTTAGTCGCGCCATATAAACCTCGTCATCCCATCTTTGAAGGCCTTCTTGCATATCCTTGAAATCTTCACCGTCGCTTAAATTAACGGTAGTGGTTTCACGTTCAATCTTCATGAGGTGCGCCTTCCAAATCCCCATTTCCACTGAGTATTCCTCACACCCATCTCCCGGGTAGTTGGGGTTGTAACCTTGCCAATAAGCACCAAACACAATGGAGGTAATGGACAACCCCACTTGAGCTTGAGGCCGATGAAATGATTCTTTTCAACAAATGCAATAAATAGTCTTCTACCCCTTAATTTCTCTTCGAAAGGAACTCCCGGCGGTGCATAAGTTTCACTAAACGCAAAGGAGAAATTGTGGACGACGCAATGAAATGTCTCCGCTATGAGGAAACCACAAATG
>JAJJMA010296497.1:0-12537 GCA_023529015.1 Papaver nudicaule
TCTTTTAAGTTAGTGACGTAAGACTAGGATAGTTTTATGCACAAACATTGCCTCAGCCCTTTAGATGGTTTAAATTTTTCAGTTGAACTCCCATCCACCAAAACAACTAAATTTTTGAGTATTATTTGCTTTGAATACTTTTGGCCAAACATTTAATGGAATATATTTTTATTAAATATAAAAAGCTAACTTACCTCCATTCTTTGAACCACCTCCTCCCAAACACTCTCACAAGTTGGTATAGCTCCCAACGGCAAGCCTAAATATTTTATTGGGAGTTTCTCAACCCTACAGCCCAACTCCACTGCCAAATCCTTCACCACCTCATCAGCTCCAACACTGATCATGGTACTCTTCTCTAGATTAAGCTTCATACCTGTAAGCAACTCAAAAGAGGTTAGTATAATAAATAGTCTCCTCACTTCCTCCACTGATGCATCCACAAAGATGATTGTATCATCTTCGAACTGAAAAAAAAAATGAAGGCAAACAAGTTTAACTTTTTGTCCATTCACCTTAAAGACATTACCAGTTTCTTGATTCTCAAGTTCTAGTGCTCCATGAGAGAACACTTATGGGGAACATTATTGCTTTTTACTCAGGCATACGAGTTTTTCAAAATTGAAAAATCCCTTGTGAACAAATTGAGTCTTACTAAATTTTCCTATACATAAGCTCATCCAGTGAGTAAAGGAGACTCTATCATCTCTATGTCATACTCATATCAAATTCTAAATGAGCTAGAGTCGTCGCGTTGTTCCTTATGGAATGACACTTTATGGGGGAGAGTTCTTTTTGAACTTGTGCTTCATGGTAATATCTTTTTGGGGAGTGCGGCTGTGGAATCTACGAGAGAATTGCATCTTTTTATCTCTCGTTTCAGGTATGTTTACCTTTGTCTACATTGATTATTGCGATTTTATGAGGATTCCTATATTTATTTTCTTTGTCTATTTTTATGACAAAAAGGGGGAGAAATCTTGTAATAAGGGGGACTAAACTTTTTCTATCTACTACGACAATTGTCTATGGCATTGTCATAGGGGGAGTAAAATCGATGTGCTTGTCATATCAAAGCAAAAGTTAGTGTGTTGAGTAAGGGGGAGAACATATCAAATTGTGTAGTATCTTGAAGCATCGATGCAATATGCTTACAAGTTTTACATACTACTCAATTGCATAACAAACTCTTGTTGGATTATGTCCTTCTAGAAATCAAGATGTGTGGTGACTTTGAGTTTGTTATCTATACCTTGAATCTTCGCTTGCAGGACACTCTTATCTGAAGACGCTGAAGATTACAAGAAGATCAAGTACATTATGGTTAGGGCTAAAAGATTTTACTTTTTGAATCCATATGTAAGATTGGTTTTTGTCAGTAAAATTGACAAAGGGGGAGATTGTTAGAGCATTGCTCGGTTGAACCCACTGATGTTGCTATCTCAAGTCAGTTGTCAAGTTTATGAGACAAAAACACAATCCTTGATAAGGCAGTTTCATGATTTCCGGATTTGGCTTCAAAAACTGCTTCCAGAGCATAGGAACCAAAAGGCAGTTCGTGATATGGGGGCAACAATGGGGGAAGTGATAGCTGTAGATCCTCCAAATGGTTTGCCAGAAACTGGTGACTGCTTCAAGGTCTGTGTAAGGATTAATTTAAGCAATCCAATGCTTAGGGGTGCACTTGCAATCACCAGAGCCAAGACGACTAAGTGGTACCGTTTCTTCTATGAGAAACAACCCCATAGGATCTGCAAAGAATGCTACGTAATCAAGCATGTCAGGAGCAAGTGTAGGGATAACAAAAAGAAAATGGAAGAGAAACATTTAGTTGCAAGGCAATTTGGACCTGTGGTTGTACCTAAGAAGCCAGCCAACATGAAACTGTTAAGTTCAATCCCACCACATAAGCTTCCAAGGGGAATTCCAAATCGTACGATATTTGTTCCACCAAAGGATGGTATCAAAATCCTAGAAGAAAAGGTACATATTTAAGAAAATACTGATGTTGAGATGGGTGAGTTGGCATCAACAAGAGCCGGTAATTAAGAGACTTAGAGCTAATGATGTGGCAAGAAATGAAAACATGAACACCACTCAAAACATGAGCAACCATCAAGAACTCACACCAGTGGCCAAAGCATCACATAGTGCTCCAGTTGTGGGAAAGTTCGAGCATATAATGCATTCTGCAGGGGAATTTAAGGTATACCCCAGCCTTTCTCAATTATTTATTTACTGCACTTTAGTTTCTTCTCCTCAGTACAAAACCAAATATTTTAACACGTGAAGAATTAGTTTCCCCTTATTGTGTTGGTCATTTGTGGACTGCTGGTTTTCATGATATAGTTAATGCTTCATATAGTGTAGAGTTATCATAGGATTCATGAATTAGGTGCATTTAAGATAAATGCTTAAATTTCCCATCAAATACCTTTAGAGAATAGTTTTCAATCCCTCAGATCTGTTACTCACTTATTGTCATACAAAAATGAAAATATTAACTTGGAATTGTCAAGGTTTTAACAAGCAAAAAACCAGAGACCATCTTAAGAATCTGATCTATTATTATAACCCAGACATTGTCTTCCTCAGTGAAACAAAAATAGCTAGTGAAAAAATTAAAAAACTGATTAGGCCATACAATTTCCCAAACAATGTTTGTGTGCCATCTATTGGACTTGCATGTGGTTTGGTGTTATTATAGAAGGATGGATTCAAATTTGATGTTATGAAAACTTCATCAAATATGATCCATTGTATATTCAAAGATAACCCATCTAAATCGTATATTTGTCTCTCATGTGTATATGGGTCTACGTATTACAATGAAAGAAGGAACAGTGGAATTTTATTCGTGAAATGGGCAATGAGATGAATCTTCCATGGTTCTTATTAGGTGATCTGAATGTTACTTTTACTCCTTCTGAAAGGGTTAACTATGGGCACTTTCATACAAGCAGTACTTCTACTCAGTCAAGCACACCTCAATCAGTTTTGGAGGACATACAAGAAGCAGGGCTTGAAGACTTAGATTACATAGGAAAGCACTTTACATGGACTAGTAATAGTGTAGGCACATGAAAGAAAGCTAGATTAGACAGAGCCATGGTTAACGGGGAATCCAGAATTCACTTTCCTGATGCAAGCCTCTTCCATTTACCTCAAGTTGGGAGTGATCATACACCCATTTTACTGGACACAGATGAAGCAAAAATCACTTATAGGAGGGGTTGGAAATACTTTCAATGCTGGGAAAGGGAAAGAACCCTAAAAGAACAAATCATTGTGTCATGGAAAAACCAAGTTCAGGGCTCAATAGCATTTCAAGTATCAGGCAAACTGAAACTGACAAGAAAAGCTTTGGGCAAATGGAACTATGAGAAGTTTGGAAATATACAAACCAACATAAAGGTGCTGCATGAAAAACTGGAAACTCTTCAACAAAATCCAAGTACTAATGAGAATACAAAAACAGTAGAAGAAGTTAACATAGAGCTAGAAAAGTGACAACAAATACATAGTGAATTTTGGGGGCAGAAGTCAAGGGATGAATATTACCAAGAAACAAATAGAAATACAAAACATTTCGATACGGCTCGAAGAAGAAGTAGAAACATCATATCTGCTTTAAAAGATAGTGAAGGAAACTGGCATTCAAACAAGATTGAGCTGGAAAATCTTCTCTCCTCTCACTTTTTAAATATTATCTTTACATCCACACCTGAAAGAAATGAGGATGTTTTGAACTGCATCCCTAAATATCTTAGCGATCAAGATAATATTGAGCTACTGCGTATACCAGATAATGAAGAAATTTTTGTGTTTTGAAATCCATGAAGCCATGGAAAGCTCCAGGACCCGATGGTTTCCCTCCAGGATTTTTCAGCATCATTGGGACATTGTGGGTGATCAAGTGTGTGAAATGGTTAAAGATTTTTTTCAGGACAGGGTTCATTCTGAAGGAGCTGAATGTAACAAATCTTACCCTCATACCTAAGACGAAGAGCCCACAAACTCCAGCTGAATTCCGCCCTATAACACTGTGTAACACGACATATAAACTTATTTCTAAGTTAATGTCGAAGAGAATGAAGCAAGTTATGGAAAAAATCATCAGCCCACTACAAGCAGCATATGTGTAAGGCAGAAAAGTTGGTGATAATATACATCTTGCACAAGAAATCATTCATACAATGAAGCATAAGAACAAGAAGAGAAAACAAGGTTTTCTAGCTCTAAAGCTAGACATGTCGAAGGCGTTCGACATAATAGAATGGTTCTTTTTAACAGATGTTATGGAGAGAATAGGGTTTCCTCAGCTTGGTGCAATCTAATTACTCAATGTGTGAGCACAACAAAGATTTCAGTCGTCTTCAATGGTTCTCCCTGCAAACCATTTCAACCCACAAGAGGATTACGCCAGGGAGATCCACTATCTCTGTTCCTCTTTATTATTGTGATGGAAGCCTTCTCCAGGTTATTAACTACAGCTGAGAACAACAAAGGCATACAAGGTATCAAAATAGCAAGAACAACCCCAGCAGTTCCGCACTTATTTTTTGCGGATGATTGTTTGCTCTTCACCAAGGCAAACATGCATAACGTAAATAATCTATTGAAGATAATAGAAGAATTCAGTGATGCTTCAGGGCAAACCATAACTTCAACAAGTCGAGCGTGTTCTTCAGCAATAATCTGCATCCAAGTGTAACAAGCATGCTAGCAACCAGATTGAATGTGCAACAGATGAATCCTAAAGAAAGGTAATTGGGTATGCCATTAATTTTGGGTTGATCAAAAACCCAATCCTTCTCAAACCTGGTAGACAACGTGCAATCTAAAGTAGCAGTTTGGAAAATGAATACTTTAAACCCAACTGGAAGAACAGTACTGGTTAAACACGTACTCAACACGGTTCCAGTCCATACGAGTTGTTTTAAGATGACATACAACACCATTAGCACATTAAACTATCTACAAACAAGATTTTGGTGGGGTAAAGAAAAAGGAAAAGGATTATGCTTAACATCTTGGAGGAAACTGTGTTTGCCTAAACACAAGGGAGGATTAGGATTCAGAGACATGAGAACCTTGAATGATGCTTTATTGGAAGAGCAGCATGGAGGATATGCATGAACACTGATAAGTTATGGGGATTGGCTCTGAAGGCAAATTATTTTCAGCATGATCATCTACTGAATACTGAGCTGAAACAAAACATATCATGGTCATAAAGAGGCATTCAAGACAGTGTCCAGTTTGTGAGGGAGAATAGTTGCTGGAAGATTGGGAATGGTGATAAGATTCAAATCTGGAAGGATAATTGTATCATCGGGCTTAATCATCCTCCAATTTCAAGCAATGCAAATAGAGACCAATATACTCATGTTCATCACCTGATCAACAATCAGACGAAGGAGTGGAAACTCAATATCCTAAATGAGCTATTTGATCCTTTCACATCCCTTTTGATTTGTGCGATGAGAATTCCAAAATTTGGAACAGACAGGCTTATTTGGAAGCTAACTAAGCACGAGAATTTCACTCTTAAGTCGGCATACAATAAACTTCATGAGAGCAGCTTCCTATACTTGCAGCAGGATACTTAAATTCAACATACAGATGTTAAATGGATGGATGTCTGGAACCTAAAGGTATGGCCAAGAGTAAGATTCTTCTTATGGAGATGCTTGCAAGACATTTTTTCCCACGGGGAAGAGGATATCAGCAGTACTTAGTCATGTTAATTCTACCTGTCAGCTGTGTAATAAATGGTTGAATCAACAGAGCATTTATTATTCAGCCGCGCATTTGCAAAGGCAGTTTGGATGCTCATTCCTGGTGGAAGCATCATTCTCCTTAGCAATTCAGATAGCCTAATTGAGAGATTCAAGGAATGGAGAGAACTACCTAATGAAGACGAAGATATACATAATCAAGGAGATATAAGGCTTTCTATATTCCTTATAGTATCTTGGTTCATATGGAAAGAGAGGTGCGAAGTAGTATTCCAAGAGAAAACTGCAGATCCCAAATCCTGTGCAGAAAAAGTACTTCAATTCACTAGATATCTGGCAAAACTGGAGACTGAAAATACTCAGTTGAATGTGCGGAATCCACAACAGAGACAATCAAGGTGGATTAGACCTTCTATCCCTTATGTTTCTTTCACAATTGATGCATCTTTTTTAAATGAAAATAAATTTGCAGCATAGGCTTAATTCTGCGTGATTGTGCAGGTACATTCAAGAGAGGTAGAGCAAGATTCATTGGGAGGGTTGAAAGCGTAGAACATGCAGAATCCATAGCTCTGAATGAAGCGGTTGCATGGTGCTGGGAGCTGGAGATGAAAGAGGTGCTGTTTGAGACAGATTTAAAGGGCATTGCGGAATTTTCGGCTGGCAGCAGAAACAATATTTCATGGGAGAATGAGGATCTCTTAGCAGATGCAACAGTTAAACTTAAAGAGTTTTCTAGTTGGAAGTGCACTTATTTGAATAGGGATTGCAATAAACCGGCGCATGAGTTAGCCAGTTTTAGTAGGAAATTTAAAGATACCATAGAGTGGTTAAACACTCCACTAGATTTTATTCGTCATTTTATTATTGAAGACTCTATTATGGAGATTGGATCCAATGATTAATAAAGTTTATCCTTCGTATCAAAAAAATATAGTCGCCTTATACTTGCTAAAATTGATGTTAATCTACAAAATTTTTGACAAAATCTTTGCATTTTAGTTTGGAAACGTAACATAAAAGATAAAATGCTGGGGTGTTGTTGAAAATTTTGTGGAAAAACATCAAATTTAGCGAGTTTATGGCGACTATATCAAAACCCTAATATGACATCTAAACTGTAACGGAGGGAGCATTATTTATTGATAACTTTAATTGCTTAGTTGATTGACTGTTAAGTCAACGTGCTATATTAACAGTCAACGTCAATTTCAGGTATCCCTTAATATTCAAAATATTGGGTACCAAAGTCGGTAGTTTGTCATTTGCTGGGTACCATCGGTTAAATAGCCCTTATAAGGATTATTAACTAGATTATTTATTTTTCTCTTGGGAGCTTCAAGAAAGTATTTATTCAGGATGTGTAACTGCTGATTACATATGCATTTTAGAATGTGTAGCAGGTGATTACCCAAGTAATACGCTTGTGTAGCAGCTGATTACACAAGTCAAATGTATGTGTAGCAACTGATTACACAAGCAAAATTTTATAAATAGACTAGCCAATACAACAACCAAAATGATGAAATGTTGCATTGCAGTAACAGAAGTTAACATTTATCTTTGGTACATGTTAACCAACAAAATATAAAGTTAAGAAACACACAATACTTTACAACCAACATAAACTAAATCGTCAACATAATGATAAGATTTTAACTTCCTTTCAATTCAGTCTTCACAAAAGAACCAATGGAAAATGTTGAAACTACAATATCAGTCTTTTGTACACATATTGCACCGTTTGAATTCTTTTCATATCCGCCATCATAAAAAACCTTCGAAACAATTTACCATTCTCTAATTTACCCTCTAACCACTGAGATAATAGCTTGTCACCCTTTCGACCTCATACTCTTTTCGTTCCGAAGGTGACTGCCAAGTCTTCGGGGGTTGGTGTGAGAAAACTGACGCCAATTGGGAATGTGTTATTCCCTTAATGATCAAGCTTGTAACAGTTGAACAACTCTTTTAAACCCATTATTGTGTTAATTTTCATCTTCTTTTCAGGTTCCGTTGCCCAAAAAACTTCCCATTTGCACAATTAGCTCTTGGAGGGGATCATAGTTACTTCTCCATTTCCCTGTTCATAATATGCGACAAACAAAATTAAATATGCTAGAACTTAAGCTATGGACTGGATGGAGAGCAAATACGCATGTGTAACTTCTGAGTATACAAGCACTATAGGCATGTGTACCAGCTGAGTACACAAGCAATGTGTGCATACGTACCAGTTGATTACACAAGCATAATAGGCATGTGTACCAGATAAGTACACAAGCAATGTGCGCATATGTACCAGTTGACTACACAAGCATTATAGGCATGTGTAGCTGTTGATTACACAAGTAATGTGCATATGTACTAGTTGACTGCACAAGCACCGTAGATAAACATTTCACAATTCAACAACAAAATTTCATCATTATAAAACTTCATTCAAAAGATTCAACTTCATCATTCAGTACCTTCATAATCATTTTAAATCTTAGCAATACAGGGCATGGCAATACAATTTTCATCACAAAACGTAAGTGTTTGACAACAACAAAATTACAGTTGCAAACAAAGAAAACCAATCAACTTACAACAAGATGATCACCCAATGTAAACAAGATAACGCCAAAACAACTTTTCGATCAATAATATGTGTACATGCCGAGTACATATCAAATCAAGAAAATGTGTAGCAGCCGAGTACACAAGCAATGCAATGTGTCGCAGCCGAGTACACAAGCAATACAATGTGTCGCAGCCGAGTACACAAGCATATCAAGGCATGTCTAGCAACTACACATGTACAATGCAAATGTATCTGGTAATTACACAAGCCTCCAGACAAATCTACTTACTACACAAAGAAGAGAAAAACAGGATTGTTAATGTTTTTTTTTTTAATCATAAGACTAACCATCACATGTTAGCTTTTAGAATATTATTAGTCCAAATCTCTCTATCATCTGAATTATGAATGTAATCATTAACATACAAATGTATTATACTAACTCATAAAAAAACTCCACTAACATGCTGATACAGGTGTATCCTCACTACTTTAGGAACTTAGTTAACCTCAAGTTAATTGAGGGGAGAACTCTATTTAGGAAAGGAATTCTAAATAGAGAAGGATTCTTTTAAGGAAGAAATCCTAGACAAGGTAGTATTCCTAAATAAGGAAATACTCATAGATAAGGAAATATTCCTCGATAAGGAAATATATTCCTAGAAGGTTTGGGAAACCAAACCACTATAAATAGAGGTGTCTATTTCATAGCTAAGACACTCAGATTTCTCGAGAGAGATTTCTAATCACTCAGATTTCTCGAGAGAGAATCTAGTCACTCAGATTTCTCGAGAGAGATTTCTAGTCACTCAAATTTCTCAAGAGAGAATTATAGTCACTCAGATTTCTTGAGAGAGAATCTAGTCAAAGGATTCCGGGTTTTTAGGAAACCTAGAGAGGAAGCTTGTGAGGTAATCACTAGACTTGTTGCAAAAGTAAGCTTAGCAAACAATTTAGGGTTTAAATTGTTTAGTGAGATTGTGAGCGTGAAAGAGAGAATTGTAATAGTTTTCTTGTTCATAATCTAGAGAAGATACTTTCTTCGAATTTGTTCTCGTGTTCCCTATTTTCGTCTATTGTTATTTTGAATTCCGCCCTAATAACTCTAGTCACCAAGAGTACGGAGATCATATGTATCACATGCAGTCCAACTAAGGCTCTAGGTGTCGGTGATTCTTTCTTCTACGAAAACTACAGATTAATTTTTCCACATATTTTCTCCATTTCATTTTTGTGTTTTTAAATCTTCATTCTTCACTTTTGATGCTGGTCTTCCTATTTTGTGAAGATTTAACAAACAAATATAATTATAATCACGTCACTTGAAAAATTAAACTAAACAACACATAAATTCATCTGATTAAACCCTAATAAATCACATTATATCGTCTTATAATAAGAAATCCTAGAAATTGTGAGGAGAATCAACATGTATCATCACAATCAACAAGAAAAATAAAACTACTCAACAAGATACCATCGAACAACATCTAAATCAAACAATGTACATGTTAAGGTCGGATCTTCGTCGTCTTCAAGTGATTATGTGGAACTGCTTCAATTTTTATGTGGAAACTTCAATGAAAGGAATAAAGAATTCAGTGTTGATTATGGTGTTTCTTCTTCTTCATTTTTCTCATTTTCCCTTCGAGTGCACTCGATTGTATCTGATTTTCTATCTGGTTTCTCTTTCTTCTCTAGAGATCTGGTTTCTCTCACCAAAAACAAAAAATAAACTGGTAGCCAGTTTTTGGAAGAAGCCGTATTTTAGACATATTAATATCATGGGTAATCTGGTCTTTTGAGCTTCAATTGAAACTTGGGGCCTGAGCATAAACTTCATTTAATTAAGGGTCTAATATTATGGGTAATCCATGGGTCGGGCTTTAGAATAATTTTCCCTGTCAACCACAAGACTTTAAAAAACCATTCAAAATCGAAGTGATTTAAATATTTTAGAACATTCGACTGGGATCTAGGTGAATTTGGTGGGGGTTTACATGCCTAGATATTTTATGTCTATCCTACTTGGTTTACTAAGGATGTGTAAGTTACCCTATACATTATTACACATCTGACATTGTAACTCTATTATATCTATTCCTATTCAATTCAACTCATTGTTCATAAACCAAAGAAAATCAAGAATAAAAAGCCAACTCATTATCCTAGACAAATATTAAAGATTCATTTTGCAACCTGGTTGTGTGAAGGGTAGTCAAGTTTGGGGAGTTGTTGAGCCTTTTCAAGCTAAATTCACTAGTTGGAGAGTGTTAGGGCATTGTCAGGTCAAACCCACTAGCGCTGGTATGTCAAGCTGGTTGTCAGTTTTAGGTGTCAAAACACAATTCTTGATTTAGCCTACTAGAGTTTAGATTTCGGAATTGGGATATGGACTAAGTACTAGAGACCTTGAAGACGAAGACTGTGAAGACAAAGAAGACATCAATTATTCTTCATCGACAAAAGGTTAGTAGGAGTTATGACTTTTATGGAAATACTATATTCTACTTACTCTATCTTTCGAAATAGTCAGCTACTTTAGTAGTGATACTAATAGCGAATGAGATCGTGTTCTTGTCTACATGACCATGAGTTATGTAGGTATTTGTTCCCACGAATGTTGTGTTTACAAGAATGCATGAGATAGATTCGATATCATTTGTCCATTACAATGGTTTGTTTGCAAATCACTTGTTGGATATGGGTAAATCTAAAGGAGTACTCTTGAGCAAGAGTCCAGTGGATTATAGCTGAGGGCGTATAACACGTCTAAGTACTGACCCAGCCCAGAACTTCCAGCGGATCCAAGTTAAACCCTAATCTGGAAAACGACGGTTCCCGAACCATACGGTGGACTGAGACTCGAAATTTCTCCTGAGTTCCAAAACATCAATTTGTACACGTACTAGTACGTGAACTCAGATTCGATGCATTTGGTCGTGATTCAGATGGACGGTTTGCGAACCGCCCAAGGTGAATATTCTCTGGGATTTTCACACAAGTTTAAACTCTGACTCTTTATCTCTTAGTTGGACTTGGTTATCATGAAATATCTTCTGTGGTCCATCTAACGGTTCTCAATGTGTCAATAAGATAAAGATTATCTCTGGTATGTTGGATTTCTATCTTGAAGTGTTTTTGAGCTAACAAAACACTTGGCAGATAAATGATAAAAGATTTCCAATTGAGATAAATCTCTGTTTACTTGGTTCGCAAGTTAGGGTTTCCTAAACTTGTGGGACAAGTAACTAGTTTCTTTATTCCTAAGCAACTTATCTTATTGAGTGCTATAAATAGAGGTGTCTAAGGACGAAAACCGCAAGCATCAAGCATACGTGAAGATTCTCTGTGGAATTGATCGTAAACTCTTTTCACTTCGGTGAATGCTTGTTGTGGTATAGTCATCCTCTATTAGGTAGCAGTTCCTCTTGGGAATTACCTAACGACTATAAAGACTTCTCTTGAGAGTTGGGAAGCACAGGTAGGAGATTGAGACCTTAGTGGTTGAAATCGGAGTAACCTGTAACCTTGGAAACCTGATCACGTTCTTGTCTATTCTACGGTCCTTCTCTTCTGATATAAGTGTTAGGACATTGTCCGGTCAAACCCACTAGCGTTGGTATGTCAAGCTAGTTGTCAGTTTTAGGTGTCAAAACTCAATTCTTGATTTAGCCTACTAGAGTTTAGATTTCGGAATTGGGATATAGACAAAGTAGTAGAGACCTTGAAGACGAAGACTGTGAAGACAAAGAAGACATCAATTATTCTTCATCGACAAAAGGTTAGTAGGAGTTATGAATTTATGGAAATAATCTATTCTACTTATTCTATCTTTCGAAATAGTCGGCTACTTTAGTAGTAATAACGATTGAGATCGTATTCTTGTCTAACGTGACCTTGTGTCATGACCAGTGTTTGTTCCCACAAATACTGTGAGTACAAGAATGAATGAGATAGATTCGGTGCCATGTGTCCATTACAATGGTTTGCTTGCAAATCGTTAGTTGGATATGGATGAATCTAAAGGAGTACTCTTGAGCAAAGAGTCCATGGATTACAGCTGAGGATGTACACACGTCTAAGTCCTGGTAAGCCCAGAACTTCCAGCGGAATCGAGAGTTGATGAAATCTGACAGGCGGACGGTTCACGAACCGGTTCGCAAACCAGAAACTCGGATTTCTTCTGAGTTCCAAAGTGACTGAACATTTCGCGAACCTGTACGCGAA
>JAJJMA010296527.1:0-12970 GCA_023529015.1 Papaver nudicaule
CGACAATGAATTTGAAGCTAATTTTTTGGGAGAACGTTCTTCTTATATAGATTTATGTTCATAACAAAAATGAGTGCATTCCGATATGTATAGAACCAACAATTGTCGTTTTAACCGTTGAATCAAAAAACTAACCAGCAGTTAGTTTTCAAAGGTGTAGAAGGTGGTGTTAACATCCACCATCTACATCTCGAAATGCGATCATTTTTTGTATGAACATAGAGCTCTATAAGAAAAACATGGTCCCAAAACATTAGTTTCAAATTCGTAGCCATTTGGGAGTTATCAAAAAAAAAAATTGCAACACAATATCAAGATATGTCATTTTAATCATGTCATGGAATCCTTCCTCCGATCAAAATGTAAGAAGCAGAATCCTTCCTCCGATCAAAATGTAAGAAGCTGATGAATAGTACACTCTTTTTACTTTCTTTGCATCCGTCTTCTCTATACAAATTTTGTTTACTCACGTCATTTCAAAACCAAAAAAAAAAATTGGATTTTTATGCACGTCATTGTAAAGTGTGTTGCCGGAACTCAATGTTTTACTTTTTGTTTTTGAATTTGAAAAATTATATTGAAAACAAATTTTGTTTACTCACGTCATTTCAAAACAAAAAAAAATTGGATTTTTATGCACGTCATTGTAAAGTGTGTTGCCGAAACTCAATGTTTTACTTTTTGTTTTTGAATTTGAAAAGTTATATTGAAAGTTGGACCGAAGTTCACTACCTACAAGCCCAGGTAGCTAGGCAAAGTTTTACTCTACAGCTTCATTGGCAGGATTTTTTTATGGTTCTTGCTTTTTTTTTCTAGTGTTGAACCTGACTCTCTAGCCGTTTGGGTTGAAACCAACCATGTTCAGTGTTTCAGACCAAAACTTAGATTTGGCTCTTTCTTCCCTTTGCCTACCAAAATTAATTTATTGAATGAAGCACGAAAACCACACAACACATGTAAACTGAACAATAGGCTATGTAAGAATGAGTATAACATTTGGATCAGCAACATCCCAACAAAAAGAAACTTCTTTTTATGGCATTTTTCCTGGGAAATTCTGCTAGGCTCTTTCCTTTTGTAAGCCTAGGAACAACTATATTGAAAAAAACAGTACCATTGCAATTCAATACAAGGGTAGTGGGTGAAGCAAATCAAGTAGCTGGTAAATCCAGTGTCTTTTGTAAATTGCTAGTCACACCAGAACAGTGCATTCAACTGTCAAAATCAGAAGCTATAACTATCCGAAACAACCATACAACAGATAAAGACAAGTATTGTACATAAGCAGCATAGCATGGAGGTCAAAACTAAGTGTGGTTCATATATTTGTACCACTACCAACAAGGATCCATTCATAGCATATAAACAGAACCCACGAGCAGAACATGTTCTAAGGAAAAAGAAGTGATTCTCATTAAAACACGACTGCTACGACACACAAACAAAGAGAGGTAGAGTTAAGGACACACTCTGGTGTATTTCATTTTGATTAATAATCGAAAGAAGCAATCCCGAAATAATAACTAAATGAGTAATAACTAAATGATCTTTATAACAGTAATATTGATCTATTAGCTAAAATGACCAAGTATGTGTATCGCCTGAAATATCATAAAAGTGTTACATCTATCTATCTGTCTTTAAGTAAACATGCAATGAAACATATCTCAGTTGCCTTCATATTTTGGGTCAGCCACCACATAATGATAAGCAATTACCAGACCGAATATGCATATGCCAAGAAAATTGGCGATGAACCCGAGATCCTGGTCAGTAATCATCTGCCAGAGTAACAAAACAAAAGTACAGTAAGTTATCCAGGAAAGCGAAAAGATAATTCTGATATCTAACATCAACATGAAGAGTCGAGAACAACTTCACATGAAAGCTGTTACTTCTAAACAATAAGCACAGAATAGAGAAAACACACAGCTTCATGTTCTATGGCTTACATAAAACCAACCTCGTAATGTTTGTTGCTTGTTTCTGGAAGATTGGTGATTAAAGCTGTTTCACCAGAAATTTATCTTTTCCGTGGACACATTAAAGGTGTCATAGAGGAAAAGGTAATAGAGAAACTGGCGGGTAAGGGTGTCAAACTAGAAACTAATCAATATATACTTCAGTCACAGCCTTATTTTGGCAAGTATCGAGAATTTCAACACAGCACACCTATCAAAATATGTTGTACGATATTACATGATCCTGACATATTTGAAATTTGAATCTCTCTCTAGACTAGTAAACAATGTAATTTTGAAAAACATCATCTGTGGCGCAGTAAATAAATTTTACCAGTGATGCAAAACCAGATATTCATAAGCCTCATTACCAAATGAAACAACACTATGCATCTAAGTACTTAATAAAACAATAACTTATAGAACTGTGGCGTTGTAATGTGGCGATCCACAGGAGATGTGTACAATTGAAATGAAATGAAAAGATGAATTTAAAATTCACTACATTGAAATTACTTTTTCACATGAAAGCTGTTACTTCTAAACAATAAGCACGGAATAGAGAAAATTTGCAGCTTCATGTTCAATGGCTTACATAAAACCAACCTCGTCAAAAACATTTGTTGCTTGTTGAAGATTGGTGGATCAAAGCTGTTTCACCAGAAAATTATCTTTTCTGTAGACACATTAAAGGTGTCGTAGAGGAAAAGGTAATTGAGAAACTGGTGCGTAAGGGTGTCAAACTAGTAACTAATCGATATAAATTTCAGTCACAGCCTTATGTTCACAAGTATCGTGAATGCAATGTAGGATATGATATTTCAAAACAGTATACCTATCAAAATATGTTGTACAGATATTTCATATCCAGGCATATTTGAATATCTCTAAGATCCATCCAAAGTAGCGGGGCGCAAGTCTCACAACTAGTTCTCTCTAGACTAGTAAACAATGTAATTTTGGAAAACATCATTTGTGCAGTAAGTAAATTTTACCAGTGATATCGTATTCAACAGAGTTCATGCAAATATTCGTAAACCTCGCTCCGAAATAAACAACATTGTGCTTACTACTACATAATACAACAACTTACAGAACTGTGGCATTGAAATAACACTATGTGGCGATCCACGGAGATGGAGATATGTATACAATCGTTTACTTGTACACTGAAATAAATAGATGAATCTAGACCTAGTCATCTAAACAAATTTTCCAAAACAAATTCGTGCCTCTATACATTTTCTCAGGGCAAAACCAAAAGGTACAAACTATAGATTCAAATATATTGAAACTAAACCCTATTAAACATTTCAATTTCAGTAAAAACAAGCAAATTCGAAACACATAGATCAATTCTTACTACACAATTTATTAAATTGAAATTCAACCATACAAGCTCCAGATCTCATCTAAAACCCAAGAGTTTATATACAGAAACAAAATCAGACCAGGAAAAATTATAACAGAAAGATAATAACAATCAAGAAAAAGGGATTAGTAAATTCTTACCTCTTCAGATTAGGGTTATGTCCAGAAAATCTGAAATTGGAAATTTAGGTTTGAGAGAGAAAGAGAGAGAGGAGGGGACGAGAATTTCGGGGGACCCTTTAGCTGGATATAAAACATCAAGTGCTAGTGGGCTTTACGTGAACCCAACATCACAGAATCAGCGATTTTGCAGGAAGGAATTGGAGCATGGAGTAGGCTGGCTAAATAGATTGGCAACTATCGCGCAGCATCATTTTGGCTGCAGCAGGACTTTGGCTGCTGCAGTCTCGCGTTGTAGTCTTGCAAGATGATCTTTACCAGGTATTTTTTGCATACTCATTGTGTAGTTCAATTGCGTGTATATATAGGAACTTATATCTTTGTGCCTAGTCAAAGTCATATATTCAAAGGAAATAGCTAGGATTTAGATTTTGAAGAGCGGAAAATAGTATGATATCATGAAAGAAAAGTTTTGAGAGAAGATCCGAATTTAGAATATAATAGGATATAAAAACAGACGCATGCTATATATAGCCAGACACCGAAAGTAATGAAAGAACTGTTACAAGAGACTGTAACGTTCACCTAACACAACAGTTTAAGAAAATAGAAATATCCTTACACCTCTCATACACTCACACTCAACGTAATGTTACTCTGACACCTCTCTGCCACTTGTTGTGTTGTAAGGACATATGGTACTTCGATTATTTTTTTCCTCGAATTTTTCATAAATAAAGTTTTCATCGATTTCCACATGTTTAGTTATATCACGTTGTACCAGGTTTTCTGCAATTTTGATAGATGATTGTTTATCAAAATAACTCTATAGGTTTTTTAGGTGAAAACCAAACTCTCTTATAAGCCTCACAAATGCCCTTCACCATTGGCCTGTATTCTGCTTAAGCACAAGACAAGGAAACAACCTTCTGTTTCTTTGGTCACCATGTCACTAAATTACCTCTCTGCCACTTGTTGTGTTGTAAGGACATATGGTACTTCGATTATTTTTTCCCTTGAATTTTTCATAAATGAAGTTCTCATCGATTTCCACATATTTAGTTATATCACGTTGTACCATGTTTTCTGCAATTTTGATAGATTATTGTTTATCAAAATAACTTTATAGGTTTTTTAGGTGAAAACCAAACTCTCTTGTAAGCCTCACAAATGCCCTTCACCAATATTGCTATGTAATCTTCTTAAGCACTGGACAAAGAAACAACCTTCTGTTTTTTTGGTCACCATGTCACTAAATTACCTTCTACAAAAGTAAAGTATCTAGAAGTCGATCTTGTTTTTTCACCTTTGCCTCCCCAGTCTGAATCAGTATAACCCGAAACATCAAGGAATCCATGTCTTGAGAACATCAAACCTATACCTGGTGCCAACTTCAAATACCTCAGAATCCTTATGACTGCATCCATGTGTTGTTGACCAGGATTATGCATAAATCTTCTGACAACTCTTACCGCATTGGCAATATTAAGTCTTATATGAGAAAGATAAATCAAGCGACCAACTAACCTTTGATATTGTCCTTTGTTTATAAGTATTTGATCAGAAGACTCTTCGAGACCGTGATTGTGTTCATTAGGGGAAGCAACTGGATCACAACCAAGCATACTAGTCTCTTTTAATAGATCAATCACAAATTTTCGCTGAGACAGAAAAATACCCTTATCGGAGCGGTAACTTCAATCCCCAAGAAATATTTAAGACCACCCAAATCCTTCATATCAAACTCAGAGTACAAACAATTCTTAAGATTAGTCATTTCTTCAGAATCATACCCGTAACCACCATATCCACATAGATAACCAGCGAATACACTTTTGAGCACATGGGTCAAGTTTGCTACGTAAATTCTTTTGTATATGGACATAAACAACACAACCGAATACCCTTGGAGGAAGTTTAAGATGAAAAGGAATTGTCACAAATGAGGCCAATTTATCCAAAGGTGTTTGAATCTTCAAAACACTAGTAGGTATGCGGTTAAAAAGGTATATTGTATTAGTGATAGCTTCTTCCCAAAACGGTGGCATGATATTTGCTTTAGTTAAGCAAGTAATTGTATGTTCTTCCTTTCAGCAATACCATTTTGTTATGGTGTGGAAGGAAAAGTAGTCGCATGGATTAAACCATGCTCGTGGAAATAGCCATGTAAGTTTCATTAACATATTCACCACCATTATCAGATTGAAGAACCTTCAAATTGGTGAAAAATTGTGTTTGAATCATCTTATGAAAGGATTTGAAAATACCAGCTACATCATTTTATTCTTCATATAATAAAGCTAAGTCATACAAGTGCAATCATCGACGAACATAACAAACCAATGAAACCTGAATTGCTTGTAATCCGACAAGAGACCAAACATCGGAATGAACCAAAGCAAATGGAACTAATTTTCTATTAAAACTATCATGATAAGTCGTACGATGACTCTTCGCCAAGATGCAGGTTTCCCAACTAAAATCAGAAGGTTTGCAAGTGGAAAATAAACTAGGAATAGGTGTTGTAAATAACCAAAAGAAATGTGACCCAGACGATGATGTCTTAATTGTATCTGATCTTTGTGTGCATGAGAAGACCTTTTAACTGATAGAGAACGACCTTCACACATATCATCTATGTAGTATAACCCAGCTCTCTTAGTACCACGCCCAATTATCTCCCTAGTGCTAAGATCCTGTAGAATACATAGAGTTGACTATGAAAATGAGGGGATATCGAGATATACCACTAACTTTTTATATTCGTGAACCAAGTTGATTAGGTTGCATGAACGATCTCGCAAATCAATATTCAAGCAACAACCCGAGTACAGTTCTGATAATCGAATCCCAACAAGAACAAGTTCATGTAAATCTCAACAAAGATGGATTCAATCAAGGGTATGAATTAACAAACTTGCAATACTCTAATTATATAGATCAGAGATAATATAATGCGGAAGGGAAGAGTAATGCAAGACACCCGAAGTTTTGTTAACGAGGAAACCGTAACCAGCAGAAAAACCCGAGACCTCGTCTAGATATGAACATCCACAGTATTAAACGAATACAGACGCTAGCATACTCTCAGACTTCGGACTGAAATGCATCGAGACTAAATTAACCCTACAAGCAACTCAGCTACCGTTGTGCTCCTACGTCGATTGACTCCCACAGAAGCCTACGCACTTGATTCCCCTAGCTGACGTCCTTTACAGGCCTAGGATGGTGTTCTTGCCATCCTACGTCTCAACTTAGTTTTTTCTTTTCCTTTTTTTTTACTAAATAATCAATGGCATGGTGTTCTTGCCATTTTGATGTTATATCATCGCACATGGCTTATTGTGGCCATTTAGTTGTTATGTTGTGTGTATCTATAGTTGTTTTATTGTATCTATAGTTGTTTTATCTACCGTGATCTTTGAGATATCCTGCAACAATTTGTTCAACTGTGATCATATGTTCAAGTCTATCTTCGAAGATTCTTCATTCTGACGCGGTGTGGATCCTTTCATACAAGATCAGTTGATGCTGGATTTGAAAGTAACTACACTATTATGGGCGAATTATTCCTTTTCAGTGGATTATCAGAGTTTGAAGACTCATAATTTAAAATGGTTGGATATGAAGCCAGAAGCCATTTGTAAAATGATTTCCTTTTGGAATTATATGCCATTGGTTCTTTTGATTCATCTTAGTTCTTATGTAATTGATTGTCATAATCGATTCGAACACATACTTGAGGGCGATCTGCATCGACTTGACCTACATGTGGATCTTTAGCGACAAGATATAATTGCAATTTCAATTTGTATGTTGTATTTTTATGATGTAATTGAATGTATTCATGGCTTTCAATTGGCCATTGTAACCCTTCTAACCTCAATTAAATGAGGTATTGAAATAAAAGTTTGGGGCAGTAGCCCTATTTCCTTCAAAAAAAAAAAAAGAAGGTGTAACTACATTTGGACCGCAGAGCAAGACTAACGCCCAATTTTATAATCCATGTGTAAGTGCATTGAGTATAATTCCCTAGGTGAAAGTTAAATATGCACAAATAGCCCCTTTAAAAATATACTGATAGTAACACAGTTGCATAAAAGTCTATCATCACCTCGTTGAGGGTTGAAAATTTCTGCTGCAGAGGTTCTTCGAATTTTCTCAGGGATCCACATCAGTTTATAAACACGCTCCACCATTTCCAGAGGCTCCATACATTCAAATTTCTTCCACCTGTCCACCGCTCTAGCTGATACTCTTTCTTAGTAAGAAAAAACATATTTATGAAGACTGGTGTTCTGTAAATGAGTTCAGTAAGCCAATGTGTTCACATCCATAAAGTTGGATTATCTCAACTTACCATGATTTAATCTTTAAATCAGTTGCAAGAAGGAGTGTTTGGTCAATCAACTATTGCATTTCCTGAATAAGATTGGTTTTTATTGACTACCAAAGAGTGTGAGAACAATCTCATGTTTGGAAAGATATATGGAAAACTCATGTGTCGCATAAAGTTAAATTGTTTATATGGAAATGTTTCAAGCAAATAGTACCCACTAGATACAACCTGAGCAGATTTAAGCAAGGCATTGAAATTAATTGTCCATACTGTATGGATCATGTAGAGACAATTTCACACATTCCATAAATTGCAGTCATGCAAGAGCCACTTGGCTTAATATGAATATAAACCTCTCCCATCATGTAACATCAACATTGTAGTATAAGGAGATGGATGATCAGCTGGTTCACAGCTAATCAACATATGACTGTTTTGGATAAAGATAGGTGGTTAACAACTATGATGGTTACATCCTGGCAAATTTGGAAAGATAGGTGCAATCTGGTATATAGAAACATAAAGCTTAATTCTATTTCTACTAGTTACAGAATCAGACATATGATTGAGCAGTGCAACATAAATACTACTTCTCTTGTCAAGAATCACCATGTACAGAAATGGATTCCACCAGGGCACAATCAACTGAAAATGAATATAGATGCATCTTATGATAAAGATACACATGAAATTGGTGTTGGAAAAATACTTCGTGATTGTGCAGGAAGTTGCAGAGGAGCTAGGGGATAATAATTCTATGAGGAGCAAGTGCAGAGCAAGGAGAATGCTTGGCCACGAAGGAAGCTATGTTATGGTCCAAGGAAATCATTGAAGATCAACTTATTATCGAATCAGATAGTAAACTAGTAGTGCAGTCAGTCAATGATGTTGTCCCTGTTGAACAATGGAATAAAATATCTCATATATCTTAGACCTTCTACTACTATATGTCAGTATTTTAAAAGAACTTCGAATAGTAGCGCAGATAAATTGGCAAAAAAAAGTTGAACTATTAAGCAAAACTTTGTTTTTTGTAATGAACTTCCTCCGGATATTCTACATTTTGTAATAGGGATCAATCTTGATGTACTTTCTAGCAAATTAATGAGGTTTCCTTAGTAGTTAAAAAAAAAAGAAAAAAAAAGTGTGAGACCAAACCAAGTCGTAACAGCTAGAGAGTTACTTTGAGTTGAGATAGTGAGAATTCGGGAGATTCTTTTGGTGGAAACGTGCTTTCAGCCCTCCCTAAATTCTACCCTCCTCCTTTAGTACCTCAAACTAGTAATGTTGGTGCTCCACTTAGTTTCTTTACTTTTTCAAATACCAAAGAACCCTTATTTGATCAGTCCTAATCATTAGATTAGAGTTAATAATAAGATTAGAGTTAAGTATATGATTAGGTGTTTAGATAAGTTAGAGAGAGAGAAAAACAGATTTTTGGGTTTGATTTTTAGGTTGAAAGAGAAGAAAATGAGGGAAAAAAAGAAAAACCTTGGGTTTTTTGGTGTTCTTTTCTTTGTATGTTGTGTGAGATGTTTGGGGAGGGGGGGGGGGAACATTGGTGAACCTCCACGTAAGAAACCTACGGTTCCCGTTGCGAGAAATCCGGTCATGGAAGATTCTTCATCGTCGCAAAACGTTTTAGCTCCACCAGAAACTCAAGAGAAAAACAACGATTTCGACGAATCTTTTGTCCCAAATCCGGAAGATGAGCACTTGTATGATGAACCAAATGCTTCAAATACACAAGTATACTTCAATATCATGTTTAATCACCTTTCTATAGCCTAAATCGAGCTAAAGGTGAGACTTTTATGTCTCATCAGAGCCAAATTCGGCTCTTATATACTTTGAACCCATATTCGGCCACTAACTTTTACAGGCCGAATGTGAGCCGAATATAGACACCTGAACTTGAAGCTGAATTTTTTTACTACAGTGTCATATTCGGCTGTCACGATAAGCCATGTTAAGAGCCGAATGTTGATTCAGCCTGTAAAATTTGAGAGTCGAATGTTGATTCGGCTGGCACGATAAGCCCTGTTAGGGGCCGAATGTTGCATGCTTACATGTTTTTTTTCTCTTATAGGTTGTTCCGGGTGGTATCGAAACAACCGCCGAAGATGTGGATCCCTTACAAACCATTCACGAAGATACTAGAGATCATTTTCTACCTTTTTGTGACTTGGTAGGTTTTTTTACTTCACTCTTCTCTTTTTCTTAACCCCATTGTATTGCAAAGTCTTATTTGTTTCGATTTGATTATGTAGACTTGGAAAAGTAGAGACGAATGCCGAGATTGGATCGTAGAACATGCAAAGGTAATAATGGGCGTGCTCGTAAAAAGTAGAGAAAACAAGGATCAACAGTTAGTGATGGTTTGTGAGAGGAGTGGGTTAAGAACCATGGTGAGGAAGCACACGAAGGATCAAGTTCGAAAGCCCGGGAAGACGAATAAAAGGTACAAGACAATGACAAGGAAGACGAATTGCCTCTTCAAGGTAGTTTTTAACTACAACTGTAATGAAGAATGTTGGTCTATGAATCCAAACATGGATTGCCGTCATAATCATGAACGTTCACATGACCTTTACGGACACTACAAAGTCGGAGCATTCAAACCAAATGAATACAAGGAAATCGAGAAGTTGACGGACTTACGTGTCGCTCCCATAAAAATCCTAGGGAAGTTGAAGCGTGATAACCCGGAGAACAAGAGTAGCTTGAAACAAGTATACAATGCGAGAGATACATTGAGAAGGAAGGGTTGCCGAGGTAGGGGTGTGATTCAACAATCGATGTGGTTATGTGAGCAACACAACTACACGGTGAAGAAGGAATTGGATCACAAGAAAAAAGTGAAGAACTTATTCATTGCCCACCCAGAAATGGTCCAATTGGCCTTATGCTTTCCACAAGTTCTTTTGATGGATTGCACCTATAAAACCAATACGTATCAAATGCCCTTATTGAACATAGTTTGACATACTTCGACAAAGGCACCATTCACGGTGGCATTTTGTTTTTTGATGACGAGACCACCGAGAGTTATGAATGGGCATTGAAGGCATGTAAGTTGCTCTACGATCCGGAAGTGCTTCATAAGGTTTTTGTGAACGACCATGAAGATGCATTGATGGCGGCTATAAAAAGGGTATTTCCCGACGCCGTGAACTTCCATTGTACTTATCATATTTGGAATTGTGTGAAGAAAAAGTGCCAACCAATAATACAACCTATCAAGATGGGTGAAATTGAGAAGATTCAAAAGACACCGGAAGATCAACGAGAGCCTTTGGAAAAGGAGTTCCTTGCTAAGTTTGAAGCGAATGAAGAAAAGTATTGATTATTCTCGAAAGAGTAGGATAATTTGGTTTGGTCACCGAGCCGTGGTATTTGTAATTATAGGTATGAAATGTTTGTTGATCGTTGGAGCGAAGAATACGAGGAAGTCATTAAGTATTTGAAGAAAGAATTGTTGGATAATCATGCAAAACGGTTTGTGTACGATTTTACGAATGAACACAAACACTTCGGGAACCAAGCCACAAGCATGGTGGAGGCGTCTCATTACCGATTGAAGAAGAACTTATTTGGGTGTGTCGACACATTAGTCTCCATCTTCGATTCAATCAATGAGTATTTCACAAGTGATGTCAGGAGGATCCATGAGGCATTTGAATGGAATAGGTTGATGAAACACCACCTTTATGAGGACCACAAGATGCTCTGGGGCCTTACTTACAACGTCTCACATCTATGCCTCGAGAAATTGATGAAAGAGAGAGAGTTGAAGGACAAACACAACATCCAACCGGACGATGAATGTAATTGCAAGTTGGTGGAATCGATGGGACTTCCATGTCTACATATATGGCCAACTATGAAGACCCCGATCTCATACCTTTTGAGGATTCTGATCCTCATTGGAAGCAATTAAGCTTTATTCCTCGTCCAACCGATAATCCCGACGAAGCTTTTGAGGAGACGGATGTTGGCAAAAGTCTAATTGAGAAGTACAAGTGAAGGCAAATTCTATTGCACGAGTTAAAATCGATCGTGGACTCATACACCGAGGAGGGATTGGAAGAACCGGAGGTGAGGAGGGGAAAGGGTAGGATGAGACAAATGATGACGAGTAAGGAAACTAGAGCTAAGAATTTGCAAGCGTCTATTGATTACACAAAAAGAGATCCATCCGGTATTGAGTACCATAATGCAAAGTATGAGGAGGAGAGGAAGGTAATGGAGAAGTTGGGAATGCCGGTACAAGAGAGTGTGTTGAGCTCAAGGAAGAGGAACCGGGCAAACAAAGCTCCATCAAGTGTGGGAAATGGCAAGAATAAAGGGAGTATGACACCTACCACACAACCTAATTACAACAATAAGTGGACTCTAAAAGACATCATCCCCAAGAATGTCTTTGTTCCCACTTCGCCGTCTCCTAAGCAACCTACCTTGGAAATAGAAAAGGGAAAGGGTGAGAACATGGCGACACCATAAGAGAAGGAAATAACTCGCAAGACCAAACATGCAATAGGAAAAATGAAGGCACCAAAGGATAAGTCGGGTAATCTTTGTAGGAAATTCGACATGATATATGATAACTACATGGAGGACCTTCCCGAGATCATCCGACCTCATATTATAAGCATGGAAGATGTTGAAGGGGATGGCAATTGTGGGTATCATGTAACGGGCGAGCAACTAGGTCCCTTTGTGGCTTCTCCGACATGTAGTTGGCATCAATGCAATTACATTCGAGAGAAGTTAGACCGTACACTATGCAACAACCGGGATTTCTATAAGCATATGGTGAGAGGTGGCGTTAATGGAGTAGAGGGGATCAATATGGAATTTATACAATTTCGAAGGAACGTGGAGGCACTAGTATCCAAGATGAACATTGGATGAATTTTCCAATACGTGGGTTCCTTATAGCGGAGGCATTCAATTACGTGGTACATTTGTTCTCCTTTTCTTTGAGTCAAACTTATGTAGCGCCTAGGTCTCTTTGCGATGCTAATGTGAATGATAGGAGACTTTTTATCGGGCATGTAGGAAGATGCCATTTTATTGGTCTCAAGCTACAACCGAGTTTCCCACTACCTTCATTTCATCCCCATACCTTTTGGCCTAACATTGAGAGAAACTACTCATATGATTGGTATGAAAAATA
>JAJJMA010296531.1:0-13255 GCA_023529015.1 Papaver nudicaule
CATTTTCTTGTTTTTTGGTAATGCGGGATTTCTCTTAGCACATACTGCCCCACTACAAAATTCCTTAGCTTTACTTTTTTGTTATATTCTGCGGCCAGCCTTCGATTGTAATTTTCCATTCTTTGTAATGCCACTTCTCTTCTTTCTTCTACGTCATCAAGCTTTTCGAGCATAAGGTCTGTGTTGAGCATTTTTTCCCAAGCTTCAGTTTTTGTCGTTGGTATAATGACTTCTGTTGGGATGACTGCCTCTGCCCCGTAAGTTAATAAAAAGGGAGTCTCACCCGTTGATTCTTTTCTTGTGGTTCGGTAAGCCCATAGAGTGTTGTGTAGTTGTTCACACCAGCTTTTTTTGTTGAGATCTAAAGTTCTCTTCAAATTCAAGGCAATAGTTTTATTGGTTGCCTCTGCCTGACCATTACTCTGAGGGTAAATGGGAGTTGATTTGCTCTTTTGAATATTGAAAGCGTTGAAAAGTCTATCGATGTTCTTTCCCGTAAGCTGCTTTCCATTATCTGAGACTATAATTGCAGGTATTCCAAACCTGCATATTATGTTCTCAAACAAAAATTTAAACACATCGATATCTCTAATCCGTGCGAGTGCCTTGGCCTCTACCCATTTTGTAAAGTAATCTGTGGCTACTATTATGTATCTTCTTTTCTTGGTACCTTCCACCAGTGGTCCTACGATATCCACTCCCCATTTCACAAAGGGCCAAGGGCTCATTCTTGTATTGAGTGTTGTTGCAGGTGCTTTTATCTTCCTAGCGAAACGCTGACAGTCCTCACATCGGCGAGACATATTGGCGGCGTCTCTGTTCATGAAAGGCCAATAGTATCCTTGGGTTTTAGCTTTGTGCGCCAAAGATCTCATTCCACTATGATTTCCCGCATCACCGTAATGAATTGCAAGTAATATTTCATGGACCTCTTCTTGTGATAAACATCTTAGTAAGGGTCCTAGGAAAGACTGGCGATACAAGATCCCATCCCTTAACCTGTAATTCCTTACTCTCATGTCTGCCTTTTTTCTATCTGACGCATTTACTAATGTTGTGCCATTCAAGTTTTGTATTAGGGGTATTCTCCAATCATTTTCTTTCAAAGGAAATCTAATGCGGGCCCTTTTTGCTGGGTTTCCTTCGTCTTCATTTGGTAGTAGTGCGGCATTTTTCCCTTTCTCTACTGTCTGAGGCAATATCTCATCATCTTGAAAAGTTGTTCCATCTCCCAAACTTTCTTCTGGTCCAGGGCCAATATTCCATTGGTGACTCATGCCTGATCTTGTCGCAAGGCATTGTTCCGAGGAGGCTTTTAATTTTATCGATGGTTCATAGATCCTTCCCAATTTAATTGACGTCTCCGTTTGACTGCGGGTCATGGAGGCAATGAAAGCCAGTGCGTCAGCATGCCGATTGTCTTTGCGGCATAAATGCCTGAGTGAGATATTAGGTATCTGACATACCAAGCTTTGCGCCAAAGTCATGTAAGACACTAAGTTGTCATCCAATGTTCTGTATTTTAATTCCAACTGTCTTATGACTAATTGCGAATCACTAGTAAGTCGCACATCTGATATTCCTAGCTCAAGGATGATTCTTAACGCATGAATAACCGCCTCATACTCAACTATATTATTTGTGACCGCACCAAATTCCAAACGTAAAGAGTGCACCATTCTATCACCTGTAGGAGTGGTAATAACAATTCCTATCCCGCTTCCTTCATCATTCTTGGATCCATCTACAAATACCTCCCATCTTCTTGTGTTTGAAGGCTCCAGGATGTTGCTAGGCTCCTTTCCTTTCTCAATTTCTTCTGGAAAGTCCTCAACTTCAGTTTCGTCATTCAGTGGCAAGTCCACAAGGAAATCTGCTAAGACTTGAGACTTCAAAGAGGTTCGAGACTCAAATATGATGTCGAACTGGTCCAATTGTGCGTTCCATTTAGCCACCCTTCCTATTGCTGATACATTTTTTAAAACCGTTCCGAGTGGGGCTTTTGTTGGGACCCTTATCCAGTGAGTCTGAAAATAAGTGCGCAGCTTCTGTGAGGCAAAAACCAATGCTAATATCAATTGCTCTATTTTAGTATAATTTCTTTCTGCTTGGTTGAGAGTCTTGCTGATGTAGTATATGGGTTGCTCCACCTTAGTAACAGTTCTTACTAACACCGCACTTACTGCGTTATGTTGCCGCAATGTAGAGTGCTAGGACTTCTCCAGGCTCAGGTTTTTGCAGAATTGGTATGGAAGATAAGTACTCTTTAACTTTCAGAAACGCTGCCTCACAACTTTCAGTCCACACGCACTCACTTTCTTTTTTCAAAATATTAAAGAATGGTTTTAACTTATCAGAAGATCTCGCAATAAATCTTCCTAGGGCTGCCAGACTTCCATTCAACTTTTGAACTTGCTTGAGACTATTAGGCGAAGGCATATTTACTATTGCTTCAATTTTGCTGGGATCCACTTCAATTCCTCTTTTCGTTACCAAGTATCCCAAGAATTTTCCCGATGTAACCCCAAAAGTACATTTCTCAGGATTAACTTTCATCTTGCATGATCTCATTGCTTGAAAAATTTCTTTTAAGTTATCCAAGTGGTTGGCTGCCTTCTTACTTTTGACTAACATATCATCCACGTAGACCTCCAAAGTGTGACCTATCCATGGCCTGAATATCTTGTCCATCAGCTTTTGATAAGTTGCTCCTGCGTTTCTCAGTCCAAAGGGCATCCTGGTGTAGCAATATAGCCCATGAGGAGTGAAAAATGCGGTGTGGTCCTGGTCATCTTTGTTTAGGGCAATCTGGTTGTAACCAGAATATCCGTCCATGAAGGAAAGAAGCTCATGACCTGCCGTGGCATCCACTAGCTGATCAATACTTGGCAATGGGTAGCTATCTTTAGGGCAAGCTTTGTTGAGGTTGGTGAAATCAATGCAAATGCGTATTCCTCCATTCTTTTTTGGTACTAAGACCATGTTTGAAATCCAGGTAGGACATATGACTTCTCTGATAAATCCAGCTTCCAAAAGCTTTTTGAGTTCTTTTTCCACTTCTTGATGGTACTCTGAGGACACCTTTCGCACCCTTTGTCGGAATGGTATTGATCCTTCCTTGATCCTCAACTTATGGGTCACTACTTCCGGGTCTATGCCTGGCATATCTGACATCTTCCACGCAAAAATGTCGGCATATTCTTTCAAGAGTTCATGCAACTGGTACTCCCGCTCTTTTCCCATTAGCGTACCTATTTTTATCATTCTGGGTAAGTCCTCATTACCTATATTCACCTCTTTCGTTGGCTCTGGAGCAGAAAAGGTAGGTGGGGGACTACTAAAGAGGGGAGCTTTCTTTAATTGTTATTTGACGGTCTCGCTATCAAGCTTACTTGCTTTACCAACTTCTTCATTGTTGCGTACTTTCTTGGTGAGATCGTTACGCATAGTGAGATCATCTGATTTTCCTGTTATAGTGACCTTTTCAGTGGTGAGTACCTCCCTAGGGAGATCACTAGGGGTTGGGACCTTAAGGTTATTGGTGGCGACTGGACCGCACTCTAATCTTTGGCACTCAACGTCTTTAAGATATTGCTGGTATTTTTCTTCTTTTACATTTTCCTTTCGTTCCTTCTTCAAATTTTGGAGTGCTTGCACCTTTTCTACATTGTGCTGAGTTTCTTCAGCTTGACAGCTCCTTGCATCCATTTGGTCTCCTTTAATTTGAAGTTCCCCGTGAGGGCCTGGAAATCGTAAATACTGATGGTACGTGGAAGCCGTTCCTTTTAACCGATGAACCCATAATCTTCCCATGATCGCGTTGTAAGGAGAGGGAGCTTCAACCACACTGAATCTTGTATTCACTCGAATCGGTCCTGCTCTTACTTCCAACACTATCTCTCCCTTTGGCTTTGAGACCGCACCATTGAATCCATAAATGGTAAATCGTGAGGGTGTAAGTTGTTCATCTGTGAATTCCATTCGCCTAAATGTGTCATTGGGAAGTACATTCAAAGAACTTCCTCCGTCCATTAAGATCTTAGTAACGTTCCACCCTGAGATTGGTAGAGTGAGTACCAATGCATCATTATGGGTCTCAAGTTCTTGATTTACGTCCTCAGAAGAAAAAGTAAGTGGGGCTGCCATCCATTCTTCCCAGTCTTCTGTGATTACTCCATCAATTTTAAACATCTCATGGTCTTCCATTCTTTTTCTTAATCTTCGTCCTACATCTCCCGAAAGGGATTGATCATAGTGTTCTAAATGGGTTATCATGTAGATAACTTGATTGTCAGGCAACTTCACATTTTTATCTTTTTGTGGAATAACCACTTCATTAGGATTTAACACGTACTCATTCAAACTTCCCGCAGTCACCATCTTTTGAATTTGGTCTTTAAGGTTCTTGCATCTCTCAGTGGTATGTCCCCTAAAGTCATGATATTCACACCTCTCAGGGTGATTTGCTGTTCTTTCATGCTGCCTGCCACGAGTGTGCGGCCATTCAAAGTCTTGACGATTCTTAATATCTGCCATGATATGGGAGATTCCCGTATTCAACTTAGTATACACTATATCCTCAAATGCTACTTTTTCCCACTTTCTTTTCTTGAAGTTACTTGGCTTGTTATCATTTCGCTTGTAATCTTCCTCTCTAGCTTTCTTATCCGTGTATGGTGCTTTTACCGGTTCATAACTCCTTTTGGGTGCTGAAGGCTCAGGCTCAATCAAATCAGTGCGGCGTGCAGCTTTTGCAGTGGGCTGAGCTCTTGGATTATCTTTCTGAATTTCTTGGAGTCTGACATGCTTGTCAATCAGAACCATGAGATCTCCTTCAGTCTTGGGCTTTTGGCTGTGGATATCGACAAAAAGGTTACTCATGCGGTCAAGAGCCCACTTGAAACAGTTGATGCTGATCTCGGGATTCACACTTCCTATTTCCTGTCCGATTTTAATCCACCTATCTCTTAGTTCATGATAAGTTTCTCTAGGCCCAATAGCTAAGGCAAACATTCGATCTAGACCGGCTTTAGTCCTTTTATTGTACAAGTATTTAGTGATGAATGCATTTGCTAATTCCTCAAAAATGTGGATCGAGTGTGACGGAAGATCATCATACCAGGCCAGGGCCGGGCCTTTTAGACTTGATGGGAAGAATCTGCACATCACTTTGTCATCCCACTCCCATTGAGCCATTGCCCTCCTATAATATCTTAAGTGGATAGTGGGATCGTCTTGTCCTTCAAAACAAAGGAAAACGGGAGGTTTACATTTATCAGGGAGCTTATAGAAACTAATCCTTGGTACTAAAGGGATTGATCTGGAATCCTTCATTTCGTCCTCCAAATGTCCACCTCCTTGCTTGGATTTTAGAATTTTGATCTCCTGACGCATCTGCTCCATATCTTCACGTTGTCTGTCCCTTCCACTGGTGCGTACGTAATTGGGCTCAGCGTCATCATAATCTTCCCCGCCATTTTCATAAGGGTTATAATTTGCTTCTCTTTCCTTTGTGGGCATGGCCCTGGCCCTCAAGACATACCTTGGCTGTACGCATTGAAGCGGTTGAGGTTGACCTGGCCCAACATAAGGAACTACTTGGCTGTCCTCTGACTCTTGGACTGTCCCAACTGAGTTGTTCTCTGTTGCTCCTTCCTCTCTCTTCTGGAGCCTTTTTTCCAGCTTTTCTTCATTATCTTTGAGTACCTGGTTTTCTTTTACTAGTTGGGAAAGGGCGTCAGTGAATGTTGACTTGAATTTTTTCATCTCTTCCAGTTGAAACTCGTGGAGCTCTCTTACTAACTGTCGGTTCTCCTCTGCCAAGCATGGTAACGTGCGATCATTAATCCTTACGACACCATCTTTTCCATCAACTAGGACCGGCTTCATGGGATTCTCCTCTCCTTGTCTCTTGTTGGAAAATACCTCCTGAAGCACTCCCGCTCCTCTTGGGAGTGTACTCGTTTCTCCCAAAAATATGGTAGGTTGCTGGGGGCTTACCTTAGCGGGCCTAGTTAAAGGGATCCCATAAGGTTGATTGGGAACCACGAATGTTGAGTCCTTGACCTCTAGTCGTGAAGCTTTCAATGCGGCCTTAAGATCTGCGGCCTCTTCATCTTCCCTGAAAGTCTTGGCGACTGCGCTCTTCTGCAGTGCAGCTTTGCTCTCCGCCGCTGCCTTGGAATGATATTGCTTAGCTTTCTCCGCCATGGCTTTTTCTACTGCGGCCTTCTATGCTGCGGCTTTTTCTTCTACTGCCCGCTGTGCGGCTGTCCAGCATGAGGCCTGATGATCAAAGAGTAACTTTTTCTGTATCGTAGCTTTTTCTGCTGCCGCTTTATTTACTGCGGCCTTTTGGGCAGCATCACCATTCTCTGCGGTCTTTTCATCTGCGGCTTTGCTAGCTGCGACTTTGTTGGCTGCGGCTTTATTGGCTGCGGCTTTATCTGCTGCGGCTTTTTCAGCTGCTGCACTAGTTGTCCCTGCTACCAAATCACGAGCCATCATCGCTGGAGTGACACTGCTATGCTCCATTGCGTCTGCATCCCTTATATCAATTTGTTCTCTTGTCATACTCCTGGTTCTGGCCTTCGAGCTCTGATTATCTTTTGAGTTTCCCATTTGACAACCTTAGTAGTGAGTACACTACTATTTCCTCAATACCTTAGGCCCTTTTATCCTCAAAATTGCAGACTTTAAAAACCTTACAACCTACAATAACACAGGAAGGATAAATCCTTTACCTATAGACCGAAGTCCCTGTTTCTAGCGCCAAACTGTTTGTGCATAAAACTATCCTGGTCTTACGTCACTAACTTATGTGATATGTATAGTATCGAGTCTTTGGATCTTCCTAATATAAAGGTATAACATCCATTAAGATCTTATATAGCTGAGAACACTAAGCTACTTCTTTAAAGTAATCATTGATCATTCATATAAAGGAGGTAATCATAATACAATATACAAGTTTTAGTCTTAAATGACTTTGAGTAAGGTTACAAGATGATGTTGATAAAGATAATTCACACTCAGCTCACTATTAAGTTCCTATCACTCCTTCTTGTAACCAAAAGTCCGTCCTCAACCCATCATACTGAGCCGAGTATTTATAGGGGTCATAAGGCGGTTCCCAAATATTTGCGTTCACACCTGGTGGGGTCCTCATTCCTTCTTTCGGTAGTGCGGCTTTCTTCTCTTAGTCTGCGGTCTTCTACGTACTCACTACTGTAGTCTCTTTCCGTGTGCGACCTTATCTTGTTTCCATCGCTAAGAACTTGACACACGTCCCTTGACTTCTGACTTGTACTGACCGTGCATTGAATGAAAGTGCTTGGATGTTCCCCACTCCTTACAGCTGTCTTCGAGATACTTGTCCCATCAGTAGGATCGTGGTTGCTTCTCAGTCCTTCATCCGTATTCTCTTTTTAGATGAGTGGTAGGATCTTCTGATCTTACTCACTCCTTTGCTCTCTCCTTCCTTATCTTACTTCCACTTCTCAGATGCTTACACGTGGACGGTGGGTACTTTGCACCAACAGTTTGCCCCTGTCGGTTCGTATTCGGGTTTGGGTTGCCCCAAGGGTAGAATTGTACCGATAACTCTTTTTTCTCCCCTTTTACTCCCACGTTGCATTTGATTCCTTGGAATTCGCGCCGGTTACATTCTTTTGATTTTATCCTTCATTTAAAACTGAAAACTGCTAAGCCTCTTTACTTCTCATTCTCTTTTCCTGCCTCCTTATTCTCTGGGTATTACTCGGCTTTCAGTACTAGGAAGATCTCTATTTTTGTTTTCTTCTTCTTCAAAGCTCTTTTTTGGAAAGTGACGCTAGTACCTGTTGCTGTTGTCTTCAGTGTGTGATGGTGAGCCTTTATTTTGTTTTCCTTTCATCATTTTTGTTCATAGGTTTTTCCAATTGGATGTAGGATTTATATAATCTGGTTTTGGTTGATTGCCCAACTCTTAGAGTTACACAGAACATTGATAAACTTCATGATATCTTGCTTAATCTCATACGGAAATCAGGGTTCCTGTCACCATATATATATAATTTAGGGTTAGGGTTTAAATATTTTCTCCTCTGTCTGTGTTGTTTGCTGGTTCTGGATAATCTTCTCGATTCATTGAGACTGATATAAACAATCCTGCGATCTTCCTTACTTACATTGATCTTGCTACCGTGTTTGCCCTATTTTTTGTGATATCATAACTATTTCCCTGGGATTTACCATCATGATAGAGAACACAATAATACAAAAGTATATATACTTTGCCCCTGTTCTCTGTTATGATGGTTGTCTCATGGAAATGACGCATTCTTTGTTTTAAAGTGAGATCATAATCACGTGATTTGAAGTACTCCACTGTTTCGACTTATCATGTTTACTATCTCTACATAACTGCTGAATTGTTCGGATTGAACGGTTTTATGCTTCCCCTTCTTTATTTCATGAATATATGTTGCCCCATTACTTGGGTTAGATCATTTTATTGAAATTTATCTTTGACTTGGGTTTTTAACGTATTTGAAGCCCTATCATTTTTGTGAGAACATATTATTGAATTGTAATATTGGCGTCCCGCTCTTTTTATGAGAACACCATATTTAAACATAATATCGTACTCAGATATTTTGGTGAGTACACATATAGACTTAGAGTGTTAATGCCCCACTCTTTCAGTGAGAACATCACACTTAATATATTGATGCCTCACTCTCTATGTGAGTACATCATATTTACCCGTGCATCAATGCCCCGCTCTTTCTGTGAGAACATGTGATTATAATGTATCGATGCCTCACTCTTTCTGTGAGTACATCATATTTACTCATGAATCGATGCCCCACTCTTTCGGTGAGAACATCATATTTAAATCTTAATATCTTTATTCTTTTTGTGAGTATATCTGAATAAACACTTTTATTGACTCGGCTTTCTCTTGTTTCAGCAATGTCTTCTTTGAGCAAAGAAGGTATTAAGGAGCCAAGAAAGCTTAGGTCTGCCATAACTGAACCATCTGAATCTGCCAAGCATGATGCTGAAGGCAGTCCTGTCAAAGATAATCCTAGAGTTGTGAAAACCGTAGCCACTTCTAGTTCGGGCAAAGAGCTTGCCACCCTTCGTAGTAAAAGGAAATCTCAGAAACCAGCTCCTCCTAGTTCTCCTACTCCTCAGCAATCTCCCAAAGCGCAGTCACCTAAATCTCGTTCTCCATTCCCTGAGCCACCTCCTCAAGGGTCTGAGAATGAGAATAAAAAGAAGAAGTCTAGGCTGGATTTTCCTTGTAACAGTTATAAGGACATTGACCTTGAAGACTTCAAAAGGCGTCATCATCTCGAGGGATTTGAAGTTCGTTTTTTCGATCCTAATCAGGGGGACTGTCTTACATATGATATGATAAAGAATTATCCTTATGATTCTCAGCATCTCTTGACAACTGTTGGGGCTCTTGAAGCTGGCATGCGTCTTCCTCTCTATGAAAATGGAGATACCTTTTTCTATGACGTTCTGGCTCATAGGAATAGGCCTAAGAAAGGCAAAGCTTCTTATTCTCGTCCTGTATTTATTTACAATGGTAACTGGTGGAGGATTCTTGGTGAGTGCCGTCTTCGCTCTAGAGGTCTCAGCAAAATGAAGTCTTACAAGCCTGACACTAAACAGAAAAAACTGTATACTTTTGAAAATTTTAACAAGACCTACGGTGATTTTATGGCTCCTACCAACAGAGTTAAATGGAGCATTGGGCCCAAGCGTCTTCATCGTAAGAGGGGTGAAGTACGTCTCTTAGAGGAACTTGAGTCACTCATTGTTCCTGGTACTGAGAACAATGATGAACCCACTCCTTTGCCTGCTTCTGACATTTTGCGTAAGACTCATGACTTTAAATGGGACTCCACTCCTATAGAGATAATTGGTCCCTGGGCCTGGGGCTGGCAATGGAACGATAAGTCTCGTACTGGGCCTCCCAGAGAATGTCATCCCGATCGTTATGGAGATTACTGTCCTTGGGCCTTTAACTTCACTGGTTTTAGCTTTGATTATGCTCAGGTGAGGGATGTAGCTGAGTTCTTCTTTTCTTCTTTAAATTATTGCCTGATACTTTAAGTTTTCATAGTAAGGACTTTTCTTGCCACCTTTTTATAGGCCTCTCCGGAAGGAGCTGAGACCGCTTCTGAAGTTGGTGAAGTAGATGATGATATTGAAACTGGCAGGGTACGTGTTATTCGTAATTTTATTGGTATTTATTTTTCCTTATCTATTATCATGCCCCTAACACGTATTTTGCCTGACTTGTGCCATAGGCTTCTAAGAAAGCTAAATTGTCTTCCCCTCTTGATGATGAAGCCGATAGTCCTGAAAATGTAGATGAAGAGGCTCACAATGATGCGGACTATACCGTTGATGAGGTGGAAGGCGGTGGAGAAACTCAAGACCAAGATTTTCATATTGACTTGGTGGGTCAGTCCCAGCATAAAGTGAAACAATCACTTCTGGAATCTACTTATCGCGAGGGTGATTTGTCTGAGGGCCGATTTGAAAGCATGTTTTTAAATGATGAGGAAAGTGAAGGTACTGATGATGAGAAAAGGCGTCCCAAAGATGTCAAAAATCCTTCCCCTGCCCGCACGACTGGTGAATTCTCCTTTGGGAAAGGGTTTGGTAATCTTGGTGGTGCGGCATCGAGCACTCAGTCAGTTGGGATTTCTAGTATGTTGTCCTCACTTCCTAGAGCTTCTTCTCCTGTCTTGGGATGGAGTCTTAAAGCGGATTTGAGTAATGCTGCCCAGACATCTAGTGAGACTCTCAACGTTGAGGCTCAAGCTCAAGTCACTATTGAGGTCAAAACTGAGGGACAAAGGGTTGAATCTAATGCTGAGATTCTAGAATCCGTAAAGCAATCATTGGAAAGTCCACTTCGATTAATGGCACCTGGTTCTCATGATTCCCGAGGGAAAACTGCAGTTTTAGATTTTGAGGGTATTGATCTTACAAGTGATAACGCCATTTTCCGCTGGGGTCTTGACCGTGGTTATTTTTCTGGGCCTCCTGCTACTTCAAGTACCAGTGATTCGGGTGTTGAGGCATCATTGCGTGCTCGTATGCGTGCTACACCCTTTGAAATTGTGAAAAAAGCTTGGACTGCAAATCCTTCAAGTTATGTTGAGCAGAATTTTGAATTGGCCCCTCCTTCCTCAGTTGAGGAATTGTTCAAGTATGCTGATGGCGAGGCTTATGGTTTGCCTCAGAATAATGTTCTTCTGGTGAGTTTCCCTTTTCTCAATTCTCATTTGGTATACGAGTTATCTTTATTCTGATTTCGTATTGTTCTAAACAGATGGCTAAGGCCCACCAGTCCAATTTCCTTCTCCGGCAATTGTTCCACTGCAAGTCCTTAATGCTTGAAGCTCGCAACAAGCAGTATGAGAAAGAGTTAATTGTTGAAAGAGAACGTATTGCTGAACTCGAGAGATCCTTAAAAGATGACGAAGGATTAAGCATTGAGGAATTGGAGCGTGAAGCAGAGACATTGCGTGCTAATGTTGAGAAAGCACGAAAAGAGAAATCTGCTGCTGAAGCTAAAGTTACTGGTGAGTACTTATTTCTTTATACTTCTTCGATTGTAATGATTGCGTTTGCTTGAGTACTTTCTGAATTTATTCTTATCTGGTTAGTGGCAATCCCTTCGGATCCTATGGCCTTGTACCTTGACAACCTTCGCCTTCGTGAACGTGAGTCCTCGTTAGAGCTTAAGATAATAAAAATGATGCTTAAATGGAACCATAAGATGGATGCTTCCAACAAGCTAAACTTTATGTGTTGCGAACTAAAAGATAAGTTAGTGTCTCTTAGAAACGAATATGACTCCTTTAGGATGAGCGCAACTAGTGAAATTAGTTGGTGGAAAGATTCCTCTCAAGGTACAACTGGGAAAATTCTTACATTAGAGAATTCCCTGCGCTCATTGGCTTTTGAGAGGGATAGTCTTGAATCTGGCTTCACTGCCCAGTCTTCAGTCCTGAGGGATGCTCGTGCTGAGATTTTACGTCTTAGGGCGATAGAGGATGAATCCAGAATTCATTTAGATAAACTGAAACAATTCGCCTGCAACTTTGATAATGAGGTGGCCTGTTTACGACATGAAGAAATGTTGAAAAAGGTAGATTGGTATTGTTTGATGATCTTTTTCATAACAAATTCACACATTACTTTATTGATATTTTTCTTACTCTTAATGAGTGCTTAAATTTTTCTTCTTACTTTGCTCAGCACTCCAGAGAAAACTTGAAGAGAAAAGTACAAAATTTGATCAACTACAAAAAGAGCTAGTGACACAAGAAGGTCAAACCAAATTCTGGAAATCTTCCTTTGATTCTGAGAGTGCTCGTACATCTGCTGCTTTGGCTGATATTGGGAAGTTGAAGAACGATCTATCTGAGCTTAATACCAATGTTGATATCCGAATTGCTGAGGTAAGGTATGCCGCTCAAGTGGAGATGGTTGATAGCATTAATGAAGTGATCGACTATGCTGAGTCCAAAGTTAATGAACAAATTCCTCGTCCTCCAGCTGCTGAGTTACCTCCTATTCTTGCTGCGCGCATGAGGAATCCTCCTCAATGATGAATTAGTAGTTTTTATTACTCAGGATGGGACTGATTGCCTTTGATTATCTGTACTTTAGCTTGGATTTTGCTTGTCTGGGGTGTAATCATTGTATTTTTTGCTTCTAACAATCAGTTCTCTTTTTGTATTAACTATCTCTCCTTGAACCTTGTCCTGTAAGAAACCAGTTTCATTTTACTCTAATGTTTTTGAACTTTCTTGAGCCTTGTCCTGTAAGAAAGCAGTTTCACATATTTGGTTAAGTATGTTCTCCAAAAAATATATTCTGAGTCTCGATATCTTGTTTTCTTACTCGGATTATATTCGCATTGAGTAAAGATCGTACTTCGAGTAAGATCAGTGACCTGAGAGTTTATTTGTGCCCCACTTCTCCTATGAGAACACCATATCGAATCATAATACTTATGCCCCACTGTTTTTGTGAGAACATCTTATTAGTTTATAATGTTAATGCCCCACTCTTCCTGTGAGAACGTCTTTTTTAATTTCTTACTCAGATTATATTCGCGCTGAGTAATGGTCATATACTGAATAAGATTAGTGACCTGAGAATTTAGAGGGCTACTCTGAGTCTCATTATTTTGTTTCTTACTCAGATCATATTCGTGCTGAGTAAAGGTCATACA
>JAJJMA010296557.1:0-20982 GCA_023529015.1 Papaver nudicaule
GACCTCGGAGATGCTGCCACGTGGATGGCAGATATCTGATGTTTACACCCTGTTTACTACCAAAGAGAAAAACTCGGGCAAATATCGGATTAAAATGTTATAAAGTAACCGACATCTCTTGCGACAGCGGTTCCTATTTCTATCGACTTTTACATGAAAGCAACCGTGTGATACACTTAGGGCTCTTCATGGTACAGTTTGGTACGGCTTTAGCTCAAACCGGTACCAAAACCGTATGTTACGGTTTCTGAAAATTTGAAATTGTACCGTGCCATGTACCGACGGTTTTGGTTTTAGCAAAACTCTAACAGTTTGGTAAAAAACCGTTGGTTTACCAATACCGTATATTATGTTAGTTTTGAGTATCCGAGTCCAAAATACCAAAATAATTCTCAATTTTCTTTTGAAAATAATTCTCAAAAAATCATTACAGACAGTTCATTCCCATTTCTACAACAACTACAAAATTAACCTTTACTCCTTGACAACTTAAGCACGGTAAAGCTTACAAACATACGAAAATCATACAAACTAATCAAATCAAGCGATTTTAAGAAGAAGTACGAAAATAAATTAAGCAACCATAAATACAAATCAACAACAATAGAAACAATCGATTCAACAATTGATACAACAGAACACAAATTGATGTTCAACCTAAGTTTAACAGACTCCCTTCTAGTTTTTTCACAAACCCATTTCTCTGTATGAATGGTTGAGGTTGATTAGATCTTCTAATCGGTCAATCTAATGAGTTTGCAAGATTATTTATCCATCCTTGTACGAAGAAGTTGATGTTGGTGGTGTATCAGCTGGTAGTTATGGTTGGAAAGGAGGAAGAAGGAGAAGGTTGTGCTGCAGCTGTAAAAATGGAGGAAGAAGAGAGATTTGTGCGGCATAAAGAAAGAGAAGAAAGAAAGAGGTCGGTCTTTCTAGGCTTAATTTAGGGTTTTATATTCTTGATGGAGGGATAAGATTAACTATAATTGACCTAAATCTACCGGCTGTAATATAACGGTTTAAACCGTTGGTTTACAGTTCGGTTTCAATCAAAACCGATACCAAACTGTTTACTACGGTTTTCTCACATTCAAACCATGTCTCACCGTTATATATTTGGTACAGTTCGGTTTTTCCCTAAACGGCTTAGTAGGTTTTCACGGTTTCACGGTTTTATGCTATGCCCTAGTGATATATATCACTCTTTCTCCAACTAAAAGCTGAAAAGTGGGGATACAAAGTTACCGTGTGAAGTATGAACTTATGAACCTGTATGAAGCAAGCAATGTTCTATTCTTCATGGTAAAGAAATAGTTAAACTTTCGTGCAGTGCAAAGATGAAACTATTGAAGCAGAATATCTAAGATAGTTAGAGAGTATTGATTTTAGTTGCCACATAAAATGTAAGGCCAAATTTTCCCAAAACAAATCATGTCTAACGTTAGGGTTCTTAAATTTAGGAGTGATGGCATTTAATAATTAATATGCGCAGAAGGTTACATTGTTGATAAGTAATAGTCTATATATAGGCTTGCACCATGATTTTTACTGGGATTCCTAAAATAACTAGATCTCTAAATAAAATAATTCTTTGATCATAAACAATAGCATCATGAAGTGATGCCTTTGCAGCAGTGGGAACAACTTTAGAAAAAACTATCAGAAAACAACAAACCTCTACAAGACATCTTTGTTATTGTTAAACAACATGAACAATATCCTTCACTCGATGTCAATAGCTTCAGCTCAGTCACAGATGGTAGAATGTCATATGTAATGGCAGGTGCTAGATGTGGAGCTGTATTTCTTATACTTCTTGTTGTCGGGCAACATACATGAGTATACTTCAAGCTAGTACCAATGTCTTGATAGGCTGTCATGTCATTTTTTAATTTTTCTACAATCCTCTGCCAATATTATTCTATAGACATTAAGAAAAAAATTCTTTGAATTCTTCTAGTGTAACTTCCTTTCATTATGTCTTCCCGAGATCGACACTCACACACATAGGCACATATATAAAACGACGAAAAAAGATCCATATAAATTGATCAACCAGCTGTTTTGCCTTGTCAGAAAATATATGGAGCAGCGTTAATGTATCCCAGTGATCAACAACACGATTACTCTCAATCGTGGATAAAGAAAATATATTACTATCATGAATTACCAAATCGATAACTTTATTAGGATTTAATGACTCACCAATAAACCAAACGGGATCATGTGAATCCTATTTGAACTGGTTTTCTTCTTTGGGAGAAGATTGTCTCCGTCATTTTCAGAAGTACAGATTGCACGTTTTCCCATCATCCGGATTTTATCGAAAATCAGGGTTGATGCAGCAGGTATGACTCTAATGGCTAGGGTGCCCTCTCATTTCTGCAGCTAAAGGTGGTGGCCCTCTTATTTCAGTGGCTGCTCATGAGTTACATGGGATTGAACTTGATTTAAATCTGGCAACAGTTAGGGGTATTAGGAAGGCGCATCTAGCTATATAGACTATGAAAAGAAAAACTAAGTCATGAGCAATCCTATTGCAAAGTCTTGAACAAAATGTAAATTTACAAGCAACTAAACTATAAGAGCAAGCACTATGGTGCTCCAAATGTGAGGAAATTTACCACAATGTAGACAAGAGTCACAAGACATGGAAAGAAAAAAAAACAACTACTATGTTTTTTAAGCGATTACTTAGAAACCGTGAAAAGGTGGAAGCGACTACTTAGAAACCTCATATCCGGAAATATCCCTAAAAATCCGAAATATCAGTTTAGGGTTAGGGTTTTGGTAATAAAAGGAAAAATTTTATGCGGTTTCTAAGTAACCGAGGAATAAGGGATGGCTACAAGGGGTACAGATCTGTACCCCCTTGTAGACATTGCTAGCAGAATTTCCTACAATGTGAGGAAATTCCCCACATGTGAGTATTTTTGAGCACCACAGTGCTTGCTCTAACTAAAACCAATGTATCAGTATTCAGTATGTTGTTCACCATCAAAAGAGCCAGCAATAAATTGATCAATTAATCACTTTTGCATCCGATTCGTCACACGTATAAGTTGATTTTTCACATCTTTTAAAAAAATAAAATGTTGAATCTATATAGCGTTTTCTATGGAATAGAAACCACTACACTTACGTCGTTTCGAGTAAGATGTTCTAACGATATAGGGAACACAAGAACCAAAGGAAAACAAAGAAGCCAACGATTCGACAAACAAAAGATTTCACTATTCCTTGAACAAACCCTTACAAAGTTTTTACCTCACAAGAATAAACACCCAAAGCTCTCTCACAGTAAGAACCCTAGCAGCCCTCTTCTTCTCTCACAAACAAGACGGTTCTCTAGAAAAAGATGCCTATACCTCTGACCCTAAGGGTCCTTTTATAGGCTACACAACCTTGTTCCTCAAGTACCTAGGATTTCCTAATACTAGAAGTCCTATACTAGGAAACACCTAACTTAGGAAACACACCAAGTATTGCACCGACCCATATATTCTAGAATCCTCTAAAACATTCACGACACAATACTTAACAATCACCACCTTTTGTGACGTGAACAAAACCAGCTGCCATTTTCTTACTTCTTCACTTTGACGTACTAAAATCTTCTTTTGTCTCACCTTTATTCAGGGTCGCTCCCCTAAGAGCTCTCAATTATCTAGGTAGATAACTAAGCCATGTCCGACATGGACACAATCACTGGCACCCTCCGTTGAGTTGTCTTGAACCTTTGTCTAGAAGCACCACCTAAGCCTAACCCCCTCTTTGTTGCCTTAGCACTACCGGAGAATATATTTCTCAAGGATCTTCTAACACCACCACAAACAACTCTTCTAAGTAACTTATACAAGCTCTTGCATCGACTTGCCATCAAGATTACATTGTTGCCATGATATACACTCATTACTCCACTTTTAGAAGAGTATCTCACTCCAAGCGATTCTAAAGTAGGTAAACTAATTAGATTCCACTTCATCTCTGGCACATGTCTAACATTTGTAATTGTTTGAACTGAGCCATCTAACAATTCCAGGCGGACTTCACCAACTCCATGAACCAGCAATCTAGAGCCATCCCCCATGTAGACAAACCCGCTATAATCTTCATAACTGTTGTATAATGAACGATTGTTGCAAATATACACAGCGGCACCACAGTCTAAAACCCATCCTCCCTGACCTATAAGGTTTGCAGGCGTCAGTAGGACCTCATCACGATAACCACCTTCCGATAGCATCGCTACAGCTGCAGTATCTTTAGGAAAATTAGCCGAATCATTTCCTAAACCATCATTCTTCCAAGGACAATCCCTATAACAATGCCCTGGTTGCCGACACTTATAACAATCACCTTTGAACACTGTTCTCTTTCCTTTGTTGTTACCAGTTCTCCTCCCATCAGCTACAAACGCACCTTCAATATTATTACTAACTCGATCTCTTTTCCACACCATCTCTTTCGCAACTAAAGCATTACAGACTTCTAATGTAGTAAACGACGATCGACTCATAAAATTCTGAGATAACGTTTTATATGACTGTGGAAGTGTCCAGATCAATTGTAGGGCTTTGTCTTGATCATTCATGTTCTCACCAACAGCTTTAAGTTTTGATATCAATGAATCAAAGGCAGAAATATGATCCATTACCGGAGTATTCTCTTCCATCTTCATATCATGTAAAAGACCTTTAATAAAGATCATATTAGTCATAGTTTTAGCCATGAACAAACTTTCAAGAGACTGCCATAACTGTTTTGCTGATGTAGCATCCTTGACCGCAGCATGACCTTGTACCTTCCTTGTAAGATGAAGACGAATTTCCGACAAACACTTTTTATCCATCTTTCTCCATGCATCACTAATGTCTTCAACACTTTCGATTTCATCTGAATCTTTCTTTTTCTGTTCCTTCATCTTTGGACCTTTTAGGGGATTATTGAAATCCAACACAACAAGATAGTCTTTCATACTCATCTGCCATAGACTGAAATCATAGATCCCATAGAACTTGTCCATACGATATGATTTTAATTCACCATACTTTTCCATCGTAGCAACTCCTTCTCGACTATCCACGCTCACCACACCAATTGTTGAATCTATATAGCGTTTTCTATGGAATAGAAACCACTACACTTACGTCGTTTCGAGTAAGATGTTTTAACGATATAGAGAACACAAGAACCAAAGGAAAACAAAGAAGCCAACGATTCGACAAACAAAAGATTTCACTATTCCTTGAACAAACTCTTACAAAGTGTTTACCTCACAAGAATAGACACCCAAAGCTCTCTCACAGTAAAACCCCTAGCAGTCGTCTTTTTCTCTCACAAACAAGACGGTTCTCTAGAAGAAGATGCCTATACCTCTGACCCTAAGGGTTCTTTTATAGGCTACACAACCTTGTTCCTCAAGTACCCGGGATTTCCTAATCCAACTAGAAGTCCTATACTAGGAAACACCTAACTTAGGAAACACACCAAGTATTACACCGACCCATATATTCTAGAATCCTCTAGAACATTCACGGCACAATACGTAACACAAAAAACAGATAGCACAAGTCCACTTCAGTAGCGCAATACTCACTTCATTGAACTTTAGTATATCCACACAGAACGGAACGTTTTTTTTTTTTTTTTTAAGTGGTATTTTTAATTTTTTTAATCATCGTCGAAAGAAAGAGGATTACAAGAGTTGGATGGGAGCCTAGAAACAAGCTGGGCTCCTATCACTTATTGATAACAACCCATATCCTATGGAAAAGAAAATCGTCCACTACAACATTTGCATCATGGGTAGCCATATAATTGCGCAGCCTCTTCAAGAACTACGCTTATTTATTTTTTATTATTTTTGAAAGAAGTTGGTTCTTACTTCTTAGTAGTGCAATTTTGTTTTATGGTTAAGTAATAAATTACTTCGGTGATTATCATCACATCTGCGGAGAAATGGTGAAAGGGCAAGGGAGTGTACTCATCTCCCCATTAAAGGTGGTGAATACTGGTGATAAAAAAAGATTCCTTTTGTAACCCGTTCACACTTGCTTTTGATTTTTGAACCATGCCCCACTAAGATGCCATTTCCATCTGTTTCACACTGCAACTTCCAATTTTAAGATATTATAAGCAATTTGAGTTTGGCTGAGCCAATATAGCTCTACTTGTATTTGACTCGGCCTCCCAAAGAATTTTGGTTGTACACTACTGTGCCTGTCTTCTACGTCAGCTCAATATCCCGGATCCATATAAGCGTATACGGGATAATTTAAATATGTGGTAAAATTGACCAATTCATCGGTGTAAGGGCAACTCCTATGCGAGAAAAAATCATCCATATCTTTGTGATACTCCACAAGATATGGATAAAAAGTGCTATTATGGTGTTTTTTTAGATCCTCAAAACACTATGCCAAGATAGAACCCCTCAAATTTAAGGTGGTTGCTATGGATTATCCATCCGGTCATTTAAAGGCCGGATTGATTTTTTTTTTCCTTTTTTTTTCTCTATCCGGTCAATCAGTGACCGGATGTAATAATAAAAAAACAAAAAAAAAATCTATCCGGATTTCCTATGGCCGGATGAAGATTTTTTTTTTAATTTTTTTACAATTTTATAATATTAAACTTGATATATGTGGGGTCAGTTGATAGATTTATGGATATATAAAAAACTTCCATAGTAGAGAAAATCTCCATATGTATCTGATTATCCATATATATAGGGATTCTCAGAAAGATATGGATGTTTATGCATCCATACCATAGGAGTTGGCCTAATTAAATATATAAGTAAGGTGCACGTGCATTGCTCGTCAACAACACTATTTTTCTTTATTTATAGGGTAGGAATACCATTTAGGTAACTGTTTTAGGGTGAAAAACAATGTACTGCAAAGAGTATTTTCAAGTTCGAGAGATCAAAGTCGAACAAATCTAGCCTAAACCAAGACAATGGACGTTCCAGACTTGCTTTGGTCACAAATGATGAGATAGGGTTGGTTTTAGGGAGGGAAGCAGAGAAAGAATGAGATCACGTAAGAATGAGATCACATATTTCTAGGTGAAAAAGTGTTATGTGTGGTTTCTGAACAACTTAGAAGAATGATGGTTGTCGATGACAGCCTGGTTTTCTCTAAGGTTTGCAAGGATTTCACGTAAACTTATGGCTCGTAAGTAGTAGCTTGTAAGTTGTGTTGTGAATTGAATTCGAGTTATCTTATCCTTGGAAAACAGATGGAGTCATCTATTTATAATATTTCAGAAATATAGTGATCTCTTGTTAATCGTGGAGGAAATTGATAAAGTGAAGATAGTGGAATCATAGGGTTACTCCCGTGAGAATAGCCTATCCGCCAGTCATGCACACTACATATTACGCCAACGTTTCCAACGAATATAACTTCTTTCTAAGTGGGTGTCACACCACAACTGCCGTAGACCGCCAGACCAAAACCCTAATGTAAATCCCCCTATTTGTGACACGTTCGACATCTCTGTTGAATAATACGTATGACTCGTTGTTCGAGTCAACTTGTGTTGAATTGTTGATTTTGCTATCATTGGACACGGAGTCTTAGCAATACTTATTATAAGAAAACACTCAACTATGTGAGACACCTTTCGTGCTAAAGAAATGCCCTAGGCATTTGCTCCACCAGAGTATGTATTGACATGGGATTACCTCTATCACAATGTGATGAATGGTATGTTGAGTAAATCGTAAAAACACGCTTGGCCATAGATGGCCAAGGCACGTCATAGGCTGGCACTGCCTGTAAGGTTAGTTTGCCAAGTGACCAAGGGCGCCATAGGCTGGCGCCGTCCAAGAGGGGGATTGGCCAAGTGGTCAGGGCACTCCACAGGCTAGCGCTGCCCAAAATTAGGTTTGGCCAAGGGCGCCATAGGCTGGCGCCGTCCAAAGGATAGGGTTGGCCAAGTGGCCAAGGCACGCCATAGGCTGGCGCTGCCTAAAATTAGGTTTGGCCAAAGTGGCCAAGGGCGCCATAGGCTGGCGCCGTCCAAAAATTAGGTTTGGCCAAGGCACACCATAGGCTGGCGCTGCCCAAAACAGGCTTGGCCAAAGGTGGCCAAGGCACGCCATAGTCGACGTTGCCTGTTTAGGCTTGGTCATAGGCTGACCAAGCTATGCCATAGGCTGACATCGTCCATCAGACTTGGCCATAGTCTTGCCAAGGCACGCCATAGGCTGGCGCTGCCTGTTGAGCTTGACCATAGACAGGCCAAGGCATCTGTTACAACCAGAGTCGTCATGGTTAGTCTCATTCTTCTGGTCAAATCATGATTTGTAATGGCTACACCGAGTGGTGATCGTTTCCATAGCCCATACCATTAGTCAATGGTGCCAAAGGAGCTTATGTACCCATAATCACCCTTTTATGACCAGAGTCACTGCAGTAGTTCTGCACTCTTGGTTAAGGGGTGATTCACTATGCTTTGTTGGGTAACTGTAAAGACTCATATTTTCGAACATGGACTTATTATGAACCCATTACTTTCTACTGAGCCTTTTAATAAACATGGTGTGAAACAATGTACACTTATATTGTTTTACAATTTTATCCTTGTGTCGAAATCCACCATCAACAATAACATTTATATAAGGATAGATTTATTCCAATATACCTTCAAAGTATGTCGAATTTTGGGATAGACATGAATATTTTAAAAAGCTCAAATTTGAGATTGTTATTTATGCTCGTTATATATGTAATTTAAAGGCTTTCCAAATATATAAAATTCAAAAAAAATCTAATGAGTAGTTTAAAGATACGAAGATTTTCAATATTTATCTTATTTTAATAAAAAAACTGGCATTTTCATAAATAACTTATTATAAACTATTTACATATAAGTCCCTTTATAAATCAGAATATTAGTCCGTCACCCTTATTCAGTTCCACGGTTTAGATGTTGAGAATCCAACAACCCGCATCAAATGTTCACACACCATTTAGACGTGCGTAACACCAAATTTTATCGGTGGTCCTCATGATCTGACGACTTAGATTCAAATTTAACGAATCCAACGGCTACAAAGGGTGGAACTTAGATTTTAAAATAAAAAATTAGAAGGAATGAGGGGCCAACTTTATCTCAAGCACCTCAATAAACTGAGGTTAGGTTTGTACAACTTGGTTATGAGTTGCCATCCCACCAACCAAATATATTGTTTTTAATTACATATTGGCAAAGATAATGCACATTAACATTGATACATTTTGGAATAGAAAAAAATAAGATGTCTTCAAACCAATCTTTAGAGTCTCTGATTGCCAACACCCACGAACGAATAATCCATGGAATCTCATTCACATCATCCATAACTGCTTTAGGAACATTGGCCGCGTCTCCTTCATGATAACCTTCTTTTTGTTGAGCCTTTTAGCCAGGTGAACACCCAAAAGAAAAATCTCTTGTTTCTGCATGTAAAGAAGAAAAAGCATCAAATCTAATTGATCACAACCAATATAATTACCATGTTGATCAAGCGATATTGCACATGCAGTCCATTTATTCGGAAAGAAAGCGGCATCTACGTTTATCTTGATAAACGAATCCTGAGGACACTGCCAGGTTAGATTAGAAGAACCAGTTATAGATGGAGGAGTAATCTATGAAATATCACCATCACTGCTTGTAACCGTACCAGCTTCTTTTCCAAGTATTGTTACCGAGAAGGGAATATTAGAGTATATGATATCACTGCCAGACTTCTAAACATTCAAGATTATACACATTCCCAATTAATACATATCTGAATTATGATGTTGTAGCCACTGCTGAATGATGGTCTTAGGCTAGCAGACTCATCTATCATGAAAGGAAAATGAGCCTTTTGGAAAACCAACCTAGCTGGAGGACAATGGAATAGCAGGTGGATATCAGATTCAATATGATTGTTGCAGAACAACCAATGTCGATACCTCTCTTAAACCTTACAATATTTACTTTAACAACAATACCATTGTGAATGACCTTCCAAGTGAAGTATTGAATTTTTGGGATGACCGAAACTGTTTTCCAGAAAACTTTCCATGGAAACTCAGAAGAAGAAGAAGAAGAAGAAGAAGAAGAAGAAGGGATAACATCTATCAGCATCCTATAGCAAGACTTACTTGACAATTTCCCCAATGGAGTTAGAGTCTAAGTTAACTTATCATCAACCTCACTGTCAATACTTATATAGATAGACTGAATAGCCTCTACTAGATGATTAAGAAATAAGTTGTTGAGCAAATCTTCATTCCAAGTAGTTGAATTAGACATAAGAAAGTCAGAAACTACCTGGATATCATCCACAATTACGTGTGGTATTTGAATAAGATGTTCATTCTGGTTTGGAACCCATGGTTCAGTCTATATGCTTATTGTGGTGTCTCTCGAAACTTGCTAGAAAATCTTATTAACCAAGAGCGGTCTGACAGTCATGATGCTACCCAAATAGATGAACATTTGGAGTTGTCGTTAGCCAACCATACAGAATTCCCATTCAAATACTTAGTTTCTAATATTTTCACCCACATTGCATCCTTGTTTTCTAAGAATCTCCAAACATGTTTACAAATCAACGATTGATTAACCCTTTCAATATATCTAATTCCCAACCCACCATGTTCTTTATAACAACACAACTTCTGCCTGTTTATAAAATGCAGTTTCATAGTATTAGTATCATGACCCCACCAAAAGCACCTTTGTATTTTGTCAATTTGATCAAGAACACCCTTAAGAAATAAGCATATACCCAAGAAGTAAATAGGTATTGCTCATAATACTGACTTTGAGAGAACTGTTCAACATGCATCATTTAAGAAGTGAAGCCTCAATCCCTACAATCTTGAGAGATATTTCTCCACTAGATAATCAAAACTAGAAATTCTTTTGTCACACCTTAATGGATAGATCCCTAGATACTTATCATCCTGTTGCATTAATCCGACACTGAAGTCTTGCATAACAACATTCTTCCTAAATCAGAAATTCCTTTACTGAAGAATATAGAAGATTTGTTGTAATTCAATGTTTGACCAGATAAATCAGAGTACTGTTGCATTATTTTCTTCAAATTGCTCACATTAACTCTTGTATTTTCACCAAAGAAAAATAATTCATCTGCAAACATCAGGTGACTTATAGAAGGAGCATATTGGTTGAGCTTATAACCTTGGTATAACTCTTGATCCACATGTTGTTGCATAAGGATAGATAACCTTGTGAACAAATTATGAAAAAAAAACTTGGAGATAAAGGGCAACCGATTTTTGAAGAAACCATAAAAGGAACCATTCAAGTTGATCGTAAAAGAAGCTGCAGTGACACACTTCATTATAAGATCATGAGAAGTACCTGAAACACTCATTAGATTAAGCATATCACCTAGAAAAGACCAACTGAGTTCATCATATGCTTTAACCATATCAACCTTTAACGCAAAAGCTCAATTCTTTGCATACGAGTTATTCTTCGGATGCAGCCGATCCTTTGCAATGGCTATATAATCCGAAATCTGACGCCAGGAATAAAGGCATTAGGTGACCAAGATATGATCACCAGGAAATTGGGAGAAAACCATTATCAAAAACTGGGGTTTTAATCTTAGGAACTAGGGTGATATTAGTGTGGAAGATCAGGAAAAGTACATGAAGAGAATATACTTTGGATTGTACTTACCACCTCATTACCCACAGTTGGCCAACACTTTTCGAAGAATATTTTTGAATAACTATCTGGTCCCAGAGAAGTATAAGATCCCATACGAACAATAACATTCCATATATCTTCAGCCGAAGAAATTAATATCCGCAATTGAGGCCTTTTGACTAGAAGTAATAGCACCATCATTTGTGGTTGTTATGGGTTGCATTGTAGGCATAATTGGCTTCTAGAAAATATTATGGAAGTGATGAACCAACTATTTAGCAATCTCATCTTGTTCCGAAATCCAAGAAGAATCATTTTTCTGTAAGTGAGTGAAAGTAATTTTCTTTCTCCTTTGTTGGACAGACAAGTGAAAGTGCCTTGTGTTTCTATCCCCTGATTTAGCCCAACTTTGCTTTATCCGCTGATCCCAGTAAGTAGCTTATGTTAGGGCACTGTCCGGTCAAACCCACTAGCGTTGGTATGTCAAGCTAGTTGTCAGTTTTAGGTGTCAAAACACAATTGTTGATTTAGCCTACTAGAGTTTAGATTTCGGAATTGGGATATAGACAAAGTAGTAGAGACCTTGAAGACGAAGACTGTGAAGACAAAGAAGACATCAATTATTCTTCATCGACAAAAGGTTAGTAGGAGTTATGACTTTTATGAAAATTCTTCTATTCTACTTATTCAATCTTTCGAAATAGTCGGCTACTTTAGTAGAGATACTAATAGCGATTGAGATCGTATTCTTGTCTACATAACCATGTGTTATGTTAGTATTGGTTCTAACGAATATTAAGGTTACAAGATGCATGAGATAGATTCGATACCATTTTTCGATAGCAATGGTTTGCTTGCAAATCACTTGTAGGATATGGGTGAATCTAAAGGAGTACTCTTGAGCAAGAGTCAAGTGGATTATAAATGAGAGCGTAATAACACGTCTAAGTACTGGCCCAGCCAAGAACTTCCAGTGGATCCAGTTAAACCCTAATTCTGAACAATGGTTGTTCACGAACCGGTTCGTGAACAGTGACTCCGGATTTTACTCCTGAGTTCCAAAACATCAATTTGTACACGTACATGTACGTGAACCACATATTCGATAAATTTGGCCGGAATTCAGAAGGACGACTCCCGAACCGTCCAAATGAATATTCTCTGGAATTTCACACGGGTTAAACTCTGACTCCTTTATCTCTTAGTTGGACTTGGTTATCACGAAAATATCTTCTGTGGTCCATCTAACGATTCTCAATGTGTCAATAAGATAAATATTATCTCTGGTTTGTTGGATATCAATCTTGAAATGATTTTGAGCTAACAAATCACTTGGCAGATAAATGATAAAGATTTCCAATTGAGATAAATCTAGGTTACTTTGTGTGCAAGTCAAGTAACGGGTTCGTTTTACACGGGCACTTGCTAAACTTCTGGAACAAGTAACTAGTTGCTTTATTCCTAAGCAACTTATCTTATTGAGTGCTATAAATAGAGGGTTCCAGAACGAAAACCACAAGCATCAAGCATACGTGAAGTTTCTCTGTGGAATTGATTGTAAACTCTTTTCACTTAGGTGAAAGCTTGTTGTGGTATAGTCATCCTCTATTAGGTAGCAGTTCCTCTGTGGGATTTACCTAACGACTATAAAAACTTCTCTTGAGAGTTGGGAAGCATAGGTAGGAGATTGAGACCTTAGTGGTTGAAATCAGATTAACTTGTAACCTTGGTTGCCTTATTACGTTCTTGTCTATTATACGGTCCTTCTCTTATGCAATAAGGCCATTCAAGAACTGATACGCAACATCAGGGTTTTAAAGGAAGCAATGCAAGGCTTCACGACGTGTTGTAAGACCCAGTTAGCTCCAATTGTATAAGTTTCTTAAGTGATTCTTTTTACAATTGAGGTAGAGACAAGTTTGGCATTGATTACTAGGTTTTCAGCGTAAGCCCAATCTTGTAAGTAGATTTCCATATGACCTGGAGCAATCCGAAGGAAGTCGCTTTACGTATGTCAAACTGATAGAGGACAGTTCAAACGTACAATTGATAATTGAGGTTGCAAAGACGAAATTATTGACACAAGCCTTTAACAGCGGTTAAAGCAACTCATAGGCATGTAAAGGACGTCAGTTGGGGGAATCATGTGCATGACGATCTGTGGGGGATCTAGAGACGTAAAGAGTGCGACAATAGCCAATTCGCTTGGAGGGATAAAGTTGGTCTCTGCTACATCCCAGACCGAAGTCTTATAGTAGGCTAGTGTTTGTAGACAGTTTGTACTATGCGGTGTTCAATCTGGACGAGATCCTGAGGTTTTTCTACAGGTCGTAGTTTCCTCGTTAAAAAAATCTCTGGTGTCTTGTGTGTTTTACTTTCCGCATTATATTCTATGATCATATAATTAAAGCATATACAAGAAGTACGTTACTCATAACCGTCGAGTTGGTCCATAATCCATCCAGGGGATTTGCCAAGACTTGTCTTGCATTGGACCGATCACTTGTGATCCGAATCCGGTTGTCAGATTTGGATATTGATTTTTGAGATCGTCCATATCTTACCATAAGACTCACGAGCCCAAACGAAAAGTTGGTAGTATTTCGGTACCCTTGCTTTTTCAATTGGTATCAGAGCCGGTGAACACATAAAAGACGTAATTGTCTGTGTTTATCGCGGCTTGTGAGTTATGGAACAAAGCATAAGAGCTTGTAACGTACCACCAAAGTTTGATGGCTCAAATTACCTATGGTGGAAAACTGCTATGAGATCTTTTTTGCAAGCTCAGGATTTCTAAACCTGGGTCTATGTCGAAAAGGGATACACACCTCCAACTATTCTGGTAGGAAGTGAGTCTGTCCTCAAAGACATTGGCGATTATACTGACGTGGAAAGTCAAGCCGCCAAGCAAAACTATGATGGGCTAAACGCTATCATTCATGCAGTAACACTTGATCTTTTCCATCACATGGCCACATGTGAAACCTCTCAGGAGGCTTGGGATAGATTAAGGACTGTGTTCGAAGGGAATTCAGCAGAAAAAAAAGCTAGACTTCAGAACCTCATGTCTGACTGGGAGAACCTTCGAATGCTTGAGGATGATACCTTTGAAGAATTTAACCATAAATTCTCTGAGATAGTGAATGCCTGTCACACCTAAGGAAAAGTTATTCCGGAAAGGGACATTGTGTGTAAAATTCTGAGGTCATTGCCCTCAAGGTACAACTCAAAGAAACATGCCATCCAAGAAGTACACGGTTTAACTATAACAAAAAATGACCTTGTTGCTAAGTTAAAAATCTTCGATCATGAGCAAAGTAACCCTAAAAACACTGGTTTTAGAACTATAGAAAAAACAAGGAAACTTTTAGAAGAAAAGTGTACTTTGAACACCGACTCCAACAATCATAGTGGGGATGAATCTGAGGAAGAGTTATCTTTGATTACTCGCCAGTTTAGAGATCTTCTAAAGAAGAGAGGTAAACGATTCACTAAGAAAGCCCCACCATCAACTCCTAAGCCTCATGATAGAGTCCCTCCTAAAGAAGGGAACAAAAGGGGAGATAATGATAGTGATTTGCCACAATGTTGTAAATGCAGAGGATTTGGCCACTTGGCTGGAGAATGCCCCAATTTGAAAAAATATACCGGAGGCAAGGCCTTTGCTGCTACATTTGATGATTCATCTGATATCTACAATTCATATGATGAAGAGAGTGAAACTACTTTCATTGTAGAATGTGTCAATTCTGATAAAACGGGTGATTCCAAATCAGAATTAGAAGAATGTCCCATCCCCATGGACACAACTTCTAGTGACACATCGTGCAAAGAAAAAATCAGTCCAATCAAGCACAAACAACGTCTTACCAGATGTAATTCTGTGCTAAAAAGGGACATGATTACAAGCAGTGTCATGTATACAAACGTAAGGTTAAGTATGCTAACCAACTACAGAAGAAAGCTGATAGACTCATGAATGTTATTGGAATCTTTGAAGTTGCCAATAACTTGGAAGCAAATAAGGATCGAAAACAATCAAACTCCTTAAGGTCAACACAAGGAGTTGGAAATTCAAGAGAGTCAGAACTAAGAAAGGCAAACTTAGTTCAGAAAAGATTCAGTATCATACAAAGATCATAATAATGTTCTTCCCTCCTCGCACTATTTGCAAGAAGGATTGACATCTCGTTCACTACCCCCTGGAATGAGATGTCACAGTGTGGTCGGGCAAAGTGTCTTAGAGTCTTTTTCATATTCTTTGTATCTGTGTTAAAGTAATTGATAACCTTCAATTAAAACCTTTTTTTTTATGTCACTGAACAAAAGTGTAATGTTGAGCCAGGCTCCATGGAGCCTATGACCTACACGCTAATGGTCAAATTGTCTATACAAAAGGTAAAAATTGATACTGGGTAACTCTTAAAGTGAGATAATCAATGAAATAACAAAACACGTGTACAACGGTTCACGACCCGTCCCGCTTTCTTCATACGATATTAGGGTAAATCCATATCGTATCTGGTAGTTATGAGAATCCTTATCCCTTCGAAAATTCTTGGAGGAACTGTTTATAAAGAAATGAGAAGTCTCTTCTTATATCACCTTAAACTCCTCATCATGGTAAAACTCCTTGCTATCACCTCCCCAAGCAAGGATCCTAATTCAATTGACAAGGATACCATGAAGCCAGAAGATCCTTTGAAAACAACCATTAACAAAGGAAAGGAAATTGGTTCAAGAAGAAGAAGAAGAAGTCCAAGTCAGACAAGAATGAACAATCTTCTCAGAAGAATCAAAGGATTGCATCGATTCTCAAAGAATGCAGAGAAACAAAAAGAGAAGTAAGATCTCTTGGGGAAGTGTTTCTAAAAACTCCGGTTGTTCAAAGAGATCTTGTGAAACAACAAGAATAGCTTGTGAAAGAAGTGCATAAGGCATCAGAAAGTGTACCTAAGGGATTTGACCTGGAAATCCTGGTGCCTATGAACGAAGATCTAAATATTGCTGAGATCGATAACTTCGTCATGTCTTCTTTCAAATAGAATAGTTGATTCCTTGTGAGAACTTGTTCTTACTTTTGCCTAAGGAATAATTTTCCTTATCATGTTTTTTAGAGTTTTTCAGCATGTACTACTTTATTTCATTAATAAAAGTTCTTTTTAGATAATTATTAATGATGTTTGCAATACTTGATTTGTCTACCTCAATCTTATTGCAATCCATAGCTTTTTCCATTACCTCGGTAGTGATGCAAAGTTATGTCTATGACAAAAGTTAAGCTTTTTCTCACGATTAAGAAACTTTTGATTGTATGGTTTTTAGGGTTTTCACAAACTCGAAATCATATACTCTTTTCCAAAAATCTGGCTAAGGGAAAGAGATTGTAAACAAAGGAAAACTGGATACATTAAATTGTTTGTCCAAGTTAGGCTTTGTATGTTGTTCTTTATTGAATAACACCACATGGGGAGGAGTTCTTAAATGAGCTCGCGCTTAATAACAAATCTTTTTGGGGAGCGTGGATGTGGAATATAGGAAAAAGTGTATCTAAATTTCTCCAAAGATGAATTAACTTCGAGATCATCGTTCTGATTTCTTAGTCATGTCATCTTAAACTTGGTATGCGAGTACTTAACTTGACTTATCTCTATAGGTTTGAAACCCTAATCTCAACTATTTTGTCATATTTTTGTGACAAATAGGGGGAGAATACATATGGTTGTTGTTCTTGTGGCTCACAACCATAGGGGGAGAACATCATGTGCTTACTTGTTGTACTTTTTCAAAGTATCAAGTAAGGGGGAGTAATTAAAGTTAAGAAGAAGCTTCGTATCAGGTATGAGTAGAATCACTTTAAAAGTTTTGATACACGGACTTTAAAGTTTGCTCAGATTCTTACTCTTTGCACAAACAACTTGTGGGATTAGCATATTAACCCATGTAAGCTCGAGCGTACCTTTGTGGTTGTTTGAGATGGATATGTTTTAGTTTCGTCTACGAGTTTTTCAACAAGAGTTAAAAGAACACATCAAAACTCAAGGGAGAAGTTGAAGAATTCAAGAAATCAAGATACATCTGGGTTAGATCTTTATGTATATCTTTTGAATCCATATGTAAATTGGTTTTGTCACTAAAATTCACAAATGGGGAGATTGTTAGGGCGTTGTCCGGTCAAACCCATTAGCGTTGGTATGTCAAGCTAGTTGTCAGTTTTAGGTGTCAAAACACAATTCTTGATTTAGCCTACTATAGTTTAGATTTTAGAATTGGGATATAGACAAAGTAGTAGAGACCTTGAAGACGAAGACTATGAAGACATAGAAGACATCAATTATTCTTCATCGACAAAAGGTTAGTAGGAGTTATGACTTTTATGGAAATTCTTCTATTCTACTTATTCTATCTTTCGAAATAGTCGGCTACTTTAGTAGAGATACTAATAACGATTGAGATCGTATTCTTGTCTACATAACCATGTGTTATGTTAGTATTGGTTCCGACGAATACTAAGGTTACAAGATGCGTGAGATAGATTCAATACCATTTTTCCATAGCAATGGTTTGCTGGCAAATCACTTGTAGGATATGGGTGAATCTAAAGGAGTACTCTTGAGCAAGAGTCCAGTGGATTATAGCTGAAGGCGTAATAACACGTCTAAGTACTGACCCAACCCAGAACTTCCAGCGGATCCAGTTAAACCCTAATTCTGAACAATGGTGGTTCACGAATCGGTTCGTGAACAGTGACTCCGGATTTTACTCATGAGTTCCCAAACATCAATTTGTACACGTACATGTACGTGAACCACAGATTCGATGAATTTGGCCGGAATTCAGAAGGACGGTTTCCGCACCGTCCAAGTGAATATTCTCTGGAATTTCACACGGGTTAAACTCTGACTCCTTTATCTCTTAGTTGGACTTGGTTATCACAAATATATCTTTTGTGGTCCATCTAACGATTCTCAATGTGTCAATATGATAAACATTATCTCTAGTCTGTTGAATATCAATATTGAAGTGATTTTGAGCTAACAAATCACTTGGCAGATAAATGATAAAGATTTCCAATTGAGATAAATCTAGGTTTCTTTGTGTGAAAGTCAAGTAATGGGTTCGTTTTACACGGGCACTTGCTAAACTTGTGGAACAAGTAACTAGTTGCTTTATTCCTAAGCAACCTATCTTATTGAGTGATATAAATAGAGGGTTTCAGAACGAAAACCACAAGCATCAAGCATACGTGAAGTTTCTCTATGGAATTGATCGTAAACTCTTTTCACTTAGGTGAAAGCTTGTTGTGGTATAGTCATCCTCTATTAGGTAGCAGTTCCTCTGTGGGATTTACCTAACGACTATAAAGACTTTTCTTGAGAGTTGGGAAGCACAGGTAGGAGATTGAGACCTTAGTGGTTGAAATCGGATTAACCTGTAACCTTGGTTGCCTTATTACGTTCTTGTCTATTATATGATCCTTTTTTTCTGCAATAAGGCCATTCAAGAACCGATACACAACTACATGGTTTTAAAGGAAGCAACGCAAGGCTACACGACGTGTTGTAAGACCCAATTAGCTCCAATTGTATAAGTTTCTTAAGTGATTCTGTTTACAATTGAGGTAGAGACAAGTTTGGCATTGATTACTAGGTTTTCAGCGTAAGCCCAATCTTGTAAGTAGATTTCCATATGACCTGGAGCAATCCGAAGGAAGTCTCTTTACGTATGTCAAACTAATAGAGGACAGTTCAAACATACAATTGATAATTGTGGTTGCAAAGCCGGAATTATTGACACAAGCCTTTAACAACGGTTAAAGCAACTCCTAGGCCTGTAAAGGACGTCAGCTGGGGGAATCAAGTGCGTGACGATCTGTGGGGGATCTAGAGACGTAAAGAGTGCGACAATAGCCAATTCGCTTGGAGGGCTAGAGTTGGTCTCTGCTACATCCCAGACCGAAGTCTTATAGTATGCTAGTGTTTGTAGACAGTTTGTACTGTGCGGTGTTCAATCTGGACGAGGTCCCGAGGTTTTTCTACAGGTCGTAGTTTCCCCGTTAAAAAAATCTCTGGTGTCTTGTGTGCTTTACTTTCCGCATTATATTCTATGATTATATAATTAAAGCATAAACAAGAAGTACATTATTCATAACCGTCGAGTTGGTCCATAATCCATCCAGGGGATTTGCCAAGACTTGTCTTGCATTGGACCGATCACTTGTGATCCGACTCCGGTTATCAGATTTGGATATTTATTTTTGAGATCGTCCATATCTTACCATAAGACTCACGAGCCCAAACGAAAAGTTGGTAGTATTTCGGCACCCCTGTTTTTTTCAGCTTCCATAACTGTGTAGTCATTAAGCTGAAGAATAATACGAAGAGAAGAAGCAGTTGGCCCTAAGAGATTGAACTCGAAGTAATCGAGTCTTTAGTCTATAAATTTTGAATTTAATGCATCCAGTCTTGTTTTTGCTCCAATCAGAAAGAAAAGAACCCAAAATACGAAGTTTTGAAAGGAGGTTATGAAGCATATTACCAACATTCGTTAACTTTTTGTTGGAACTCAGGATGAGATAAGCTTCAAACTTATAAGAAGGTAGAGATTTTGTAATCTGTCTGGTAGTATTTAGGATAATTGGGGCATGATCAATAGCTATCCTAGGAAGGTGTAACACACCAACTTTATCAGAAGATAAACACCATTCCGGGTTAGCTAAGACTCTTTCTAGTCTTTGTCTAACTAAATTCTGGATGTTTCTACCATTAGTCCATGTGTAAGCAGGACCACTATAGCTCATGTCTATTAGATGATTTTGGTGAATAAAATCAAGGGGATTAATGGACGCTAAACAAGGGGATCTTTGTTGTTTTTTTTTTTTATTTAAAAAAATCAACATTTGTCTTGGATCTTCTTCTAGTTTACTTTTTTTCTTTTTTCAAGGTAAAGATAAATGATATTAGATAGCTAAACAGTTACAGTTTGTTGATCTCTGACCAGGAAACTAATGACCTAGGATAGGAAGTCACAATATTTTTCAGTACTCGACATAATATCTCTAACGTGTTTGGAGATAACATTTGTAACAATGATGGAGCTAGGAAGTTTTACCTCAGTTAATTTGGCCCCATACGGTAGTATTTGGGCCCATGAAAATTTAAACCCATCTAGGGTGAGTTGTTATGGGATGTCTAAAATTTGAGAAATATACTAAATTACCCTTCACTACTAATATAACCTAATTTCATTTTAAATCCATAATAACCACCACCATTACCACCACCTCCATCACCATTACCACCACCGCCT